>JADRCO010000411.1:0-34397 GCA_021464525.1 Rhizophagus sp. LPA8_4_AMF | reverse complement strand
CGGATTTTTTTTTTGTGTAATCCGGATGACGGTTTTCATCCGGGTCGAAGCACTACCTACATAATTATTTAATTTTGAAAATGAAAAAAATGGAAAAAAAGTAAAATTTTGCGATTTTTGCAGAATTTGAAGTTATTATCTCAATTTATAAAAAATTATAGTAATATATATTTAAAAGTATTTATACATAAATTTTTAGACTTATAGCAAATACTTTTATTAATCAAAAAAAAAAGTGGGGCAATTTTTTTTTCAAATTATACTAAAATTATGGCAATTGGCAACTTTAAAAGATTATTTGCAAAAATTTTAAATCTTATAAGAATTATATTAAATATTTGAATAAAAGAAACCTAATTAAGCCCTAATTTTAAAGTTTTTTTAATAAAAATTTCAAGCTAATTTGGCTAAAAATTAATAGACTTATTTATAGGAGAAAGACAGATTTCATATGAATTTCTATATTTTTGATTTATAAGTAAATTTGTAACATTTTAAGCTTTGTAATAATTATATTAAATATATAGATAAAATAGATCAAATGTTTAAGTTTTTTAAATAAAAATTTCCAAGAAATTTGAATAAAAATGATAAAATTGCCTATGTAGATTTCATTATTTTTACTTTTTACTTCTCATAATCTAATTATAGGCAGATCAGCAATTAAAAACTTATATCATTGTTTCAAATTTGTAAGATTTTTTTAAAAATATTTTTTTCTCTTAAAAAAAAAAAATTATTTATGTTATTGCTCATTATTATACATTAAAATTAATGTACATCTAAATCACTATTTCTTTTAAGAAAAATCAATATCTTAGAGATTTTCTTTTATTGAAGCTTTTTTTGCAACCAATAATATTATTAAAAATTACTCACTTGTTACTAAAATTACTTGAATTGCAAGATTGTAATATTTGAGATTTGCATCATTACCACAATTTCTTTGTCTTGATAAATTTTATATTTTTATTTGGTTTAATTGCATAAGAATCCTCTTATATTTAAATATTATTTTTTCAAATTATTACTTTCTAGAACAAGTTGTATATTTTATAGGTATAATAAAATTATTATATCCTATAATAATCCTAGTTTTTTACTAATTAATATTATTATGCAAATTACTTTTTTTTACATTTTTTTTTATAGCAAATAGTAATATTAGCAATTATAATATATTAATTATACTTTTCAGTAAAATTAAAAAGTTAATATCAAATATTACAGTATAATTAAAAACAATTATACCAGTTTGCATAAAGTTTATATGTAAATTCTAGCCAAAATTGCATATTACAGAAGTGTTTTCAAAATTTTTTATCCTACATACCCCTGTATTTAAGCTATATAGTAATTGGATTTTTATAATCTTATATTTGTTGGATTCATCTCAATGAGAGAAATCCAATGATAGTAAGATAACATTTCTAGCATAGAAATTGATTGAGTTATTACAAAAGATGTATTTTATTATATATTACTTATAAGTTGTATGAGAGATGTTTGGGGTTCTATACAAATATTTACTAATAAAATATATAATTACGGCAAATTATAGTATTTTAATTACATCTATTATAATTCAAAAATTCAATTCTATTGGTAATAAGTATAGTATTAATATTTTTTGCTTTATTTTTCAATAGTAAATTATTTTGAATTTATACAAATTTGCATTTCTAATTATTCTAACTTTCTAAGAGATTGAATTATTGTTTTATATAAATTTTTGTATTTAATCAAAAAAAAAAAGTTTATATAAAGAAAATTTACAAAATTTACGTAACTCTTTTATATTATTAATATTATGTCTCAAATTAATTCTTATTTTAGATCGAAGCTTACATATCTTAGATTAAAATTATAAGATGAGATGCATGATACAATTTAATAATTATCTGAAACATGTTAGTTGCAATTTGAGGCAATTTTTTATTTAATAAAATAAAATAAAAAATAAATGCAAATTTAAAACATTTTTATTAATAAAAATGCTTTAATATATAATAAATCTTCAGCAGATCCTTGAATGCCAAGTTCCTTTGACTATAGGACAGTTCTGCTAAGATGGGTTGTAGTTCTACAACCCTACCTATATAGGAATAAGATTTTACTAACATTGTATATAGTCAGACTTGTCTATAATTACCACTTTTGGCAAGCCAAAAATTGGTGATAATAGATAGGTGTGATTATATAGTGAACTACATATATAATTACAATATATAAAAAAGTTATATTATGGTAATTACAAAAAAAATTTTAGATTAAATTGATAATTCAGACCAGATTTTAATAATTCAGACCAGTATTATATGACATTTTCAAAACAAAAATTTGGATTTTATTTTGCTGGCTAAACTTAACTTTATAATTCTGACCGGCACTAAAATTTTAGTTCAATTTAGACTTATTACATAATAATTGTCATGTGATATGTGATTATAAAAAGTTTATTTTATAATTATTTAAAACCTAAATTTTACTTATATATCAGTGATAGTGATTAGTATATGATGGTGATTATAATTAGTGTATTTTAGCTTTATAATTTCAGAACATTGAAATTTGATGATAATAAACAGGATGTGATTATATATAGGATGATTATAGACAGGTCTGACTGTATATGGAATTTACTAGAATGACGGATGGTATTGTACTTAATTATATTAGATAATTAGATTTTATTTTATATAATTTGTTATTACATTAACGTTAATAAAGTATAATATGTGCTGCAGAAAAAAAAATATATATATAATAAATCTTTTATTATAACCTTATTTTAAGATATATTTGTAAAAAATCTAATTAAATTATTTTTTAAACCATTTTGCTGGCAAATTTGCCTGCAATTTTCAAATTAGGATAATTAGCATTATAAAAAAATTTTCAATTTTAATCAGATTGTTATATAAGTTTGCAGATATATTGATCTACATTTCAGCCATAAAAATATATAATTATTATTTTACTGATTATTAAAATTAAGCCATAAATTAACATGCAAATTGCCATTTTAAAATTTTCACATATTAAATTATTATTTCAATTAAGATTCTTCTTAATCATAATATATTGCATAAAATGTAATGTAACTTTATGCTATAATAAGAATAGTTATTTTAAAGATTACTATGCTTAAATAGATGATAATTAAAATAAAAATTACTATAATTTGAAATTATTTTATTTTATAAAGTTTACTTTAATGATTGCTTTGTACTTTTACCATAAATTTTTGCAAAATTATAAATTTATTAAAATTTTATATAAAGTCAAATTCTGTATTTAAAATTAAAAAACTCAAATAATAGTAAAAGTTGTTTCTCATGATGACTACAATTAAATTCCAGCAAGATTGTCAAATTTAAAAACAATTTTTTTAAAAATTGCGGTAATTTTTAAAAGTACAAATATTTATTAATAGTGTTCCTAACGGGTCAGGTGACTCAGGTCAGATCAGGTCAGGTCAAAATTTTAGGTTAATTTTAAAGTACTATTTATACAGTAATTCAAATTTTTACAATAGCTTCAATTGTATTATTTATATTATGCAGGTCCATGCAGGTTAATGTAGGTCATTTTGGGTTGTATATTCAGAACTCTATTTATTAATGAATAATTTTTGATTTTTGATGTGAAAGATTGTTATCATATGATATATGTTATTCTAATTAGAAAAAAATTTTTATTAAAATAGTTTAAGTATTTTTAAAAATAAATGAGGGCTGAATTTGTAGTAAAATTGCAGAAAAATTTACCTGCAATTATCTACTGTTTAAGGGATAGTAATATTTAATATTTTAAATTCCAGTATTAAAAAATAAATAGAAAAATAATGTGAAAAATTAAGATTTAAATAAAAGAAATAAAATTTTAATAATAAAAGTAAAATAAAGAAAAAAATTTTAGTATATTTAATATAAGGGAATAAGAGAAGTACAAAATTATATGAGAGTAAAATATACATGTTACTAAAATTTAAATCCAAAATCCAAAATCCCAAATTACTATAGTGCCAAATTCTAAATTTCAAATTAATTTACTATAATTATAGCATCTCATATTAATTTTGCCAGAGTAAAAGAATATTAAATAGATTTAATTAGTATTATATTAATATAATATATATAAAATATGTATCATATTTTTTTTAATTAATTAAAAAAAGCAATGTAAATTTACTCATATAAATTACCTAATAAAAAGATTATCAGATTATCAGAGATTATAGCCAATAAACGTTTAGTAATCTAAGTAATAATCTGATAATCTGATAATCTGATTATTTTTTTATTAGATAGTTCATATGTGAAGTTAGTAATCTTAGGTGAAACTGAAATATTTAGTCATTTGACTAAACCAAAATAGTTTAAACATTTAAGATTTAAAAATAAAATGGCGAAATTCAATATTTCATAGTATTTTCATAGAATTTAATTATAATAATTATAAAAAAAAAAAAATTATATTAAAATACAATATTTTTTAAATTAATTTATAAAATTATTATATATATAATATAATTTTATATAATTTTATAATAAAACTATAATTTTACATAATTAAAATTAAAATTAAAAATTATTACTATATAGTTTAGTCAATAACGAAACTGAAACTAGTTAGTGACGAAACTGAAATTTTTGGCAAAAAGAGTTTAGCCAGGTATTTTTACGTGGAGTAGCAGAATTCTGAAAAGTGTGATAAATTCATTAGTTATCAAAAATTTTACTTTTTTTACATAAAATAATGCACTTTTTTATCTACTACTTTTATAATATTCTACACATATGAACACACATTATTTATTTTTATATGAATATTTACTATAATACCTACTGCCACAATTTTCACCTATTTTTTTACAGTAATATTTATTACTATTGCATTTACTTTTACAGTTGTATATATCTTCTGATAGTGATCCAATATTTTAAAGATGTGCAACCTTTTTAACTGATATTTTATTGGGTTTGGTATGAAATCCTGAAACTTGAAATTCTGAAGGTACGTTATCTTGACACTCTAAATCCCAAAATGTCAAAATCCTGAATTGGCATAATCCTGACGTTTTATAAGCCCGACACTTCATAATCCCAAAATTCAAAATACTGAAATGAAAATCTTGAAATTCATTAATAAAAGAAAGAAAATCAGCATTATGGGGTGTCAGGATTATAAAATTCGGGATTATAATATTTCAGGATTTTGTCAATTTGGGATTATGACAATTCAGGATTTTGACATTTTGGGATTTAGAGTGTCAGGATAATGTACCTTTGGGATTTCGAGTTTCAGGATTTTGGACGGATCCCATTTTATTGGATGGAATTTCATCTGATTCAGAAAAGATTGCTATTTCAAGTAGCTTTAATTTATTAGCAATATAATAAATTTGATTATACCAAGCTTTGAACCTAACCTGTATTTATTATTTTCAGGTTTTTTCTACAATTTTACATGGCAAAATAGGCAATTAATGCTAAATCTATTAATTTTGAAACAGCAACTCTTACCAGATTTTTAATTTAATATTCTTTCATTTTTCCTCTCTTACTCATTTGATTAATCATCTTTTTTATATAAATTTGAAAATCTTGATTTGTTATATTTTGTAAAATTTTATGGTGAGAATTATTTGATGAATCCAATTTGTTATATTCAAAAGAATTAAATCAATAGGAATTAGATCATTTGAACTATTATTCAATTCATTTTAATTGTTAATTCATTATTATTTTGATCTAGTTAATAAATTAAAAAAATGATATTATTAAATATAAAAATGCTTGTTTGCTAGTCAAATGGGATACTTTATAGATAGTTTATTTATGTTTTGTGAACTGTTAATCTCAAATAAAATATTGCTCCCTATAAAAGTAAATATAAAAAAAAATATAAAAACATAAAATCCAGTTAAATTATTAGTTTTAAAAGCCATTTTGGTATATACAATATATATATGTTAAAAATATAAAAAAATTTAAATTTAATATATATAGGATTAAAGATATTACATAAATTTTATAAAAAATATAACTGCTAATGTAGAAGATCAAGCAAATATATCCTGAAAAATTGGGTAAAAGGTAAATGGGAAGGGGGGGGGGGTGTTTTTTGTTTTGTATATCATAGTAACATTTTTTAATGTTATTTTTTTTTCTTTTTTTGTAGGTATTAATAAAATAAATTTTATTTTATTACAATTTAATACTAGTAATTATTTGTTTATTGTTCAATATTTGTATAGCAATTAGGTAAACCAATTATTATTTTTTGTTATTTATTATTAAATTTCATGATAATGAGATGGACATTTTGTACCATGTGAGACGGACATAGTTCTTTTCGTGATGCATCCATGTCGACATACGTAAGGGTTCCTTGTATCATTGGCTTAAAATCAATATTCCTGGGTATTAAAGGAAAAAATTTTTCTTCAAATAAGAACATTCTTTTTTGCGGAAATTTTTTTTTAAATTTAAATTTGGTAGTTGTTAAACGTACAGTACTCCTGCAAAATATACAAAAATATACTCATTAAAAATAATTAAACATGTGATTTAGAAAATAAGCCTATCACATTCATCGTGTGACCAATTGATATTGTTTCTTAATATTGTTTTATTGTTTCAGAAAAAAAAATTTTTGGAAATGATTTTATTGAATTTTATAAATCTGGATAAAATTTCCCAGAGGCTTTTTTTGTACTAACCTCTATTTATAATTTCAATTAACTTTATTTACTGGACTGAATTATTTATTTATTCTTTTTAAATAATTATTAAAAATTACACACGCAGCTCAATTATAAAGCCCTCTTTCCTTTTTTTCACGAGGAATTTCAGAGTACTTTATCTAAAATTTTTTTTTTAAAAAAAAAAATCAGGTTTCTTATCAAAAAAAAAAATAAAAAAATTTTTTTATTTTGAATAATGAAACGATATTGTTGGTTTCTTTTTAAAAATAGAAATAGATGGATTCATTCAAACTTTAAATTAATTATCGGATCTATGTGTTCAAAAAAAGAAAGTATTACCGAATGCACGGGCGGATCTAATCTCCGAATTCCGAATGGTTCCTATTTATGCTTTTGTTTTTAATAATCACTTGTCACTTGAAAAACTTGGCATCAAAATTCACCAATTCATTTTTTTTTTTCAATGATGAGTTGATTGTAAGATAGCAGAATAATAAACTATGAATATTAGGATAGCAAAATTTCGTGCATGCATAGTAAAGGAATTTATTGATATATTTTTTATCGTTGTAATAATAACTATTATCGTTAACTTACAATTTATTGACTTAAGGAAAAATAAAATATTTTTTGGTTTTATAGAAATTCTGCGATTCGAACGCAAAATGATTTATTAAAATAAAAATTTGTAAACAAATATATGAACATTTACATAAATTTTATACATTCTATTAAAAATATAATTTCGATCAAAAAAACAAATTCATAATCAAGGGTGCGCGGGTTCAGAAATCGATATCGTCGAAATTCGAAATTCGAAATTATTTACTCCTCAATTTCGTAATAAATTGAGTGTACCAGATCGTCGAAATGATCATTTTTTTTTTTTTTTTATATATTAAATAATATTACTGGTAAAGAAATGCGAGACGAAGGTAAGAATTTTGATATCATAATTATTACGATTATTAAATCAATAATACTCACATCTAGGTGGCCTCAGAACCGAATAAAATAAAGTAGAGGATTTAGATTTTAGAGCCTGTCTGTAAATAAAAAAAAAGAAAAATTAAATATTTTTTTTTAGATAAAGAAACGATAAATTATTATTTATTATATTGTTTGTTCTTACCTCTGGCTCAAGATTTTTCATTATTAAATAACGACGCGTAGTAAAAATTTAAAGAATGTATTTGCGCCTGAAGTATCTTCCATGAACGGAGTAGCTCTATATATATATAAAAAACACTCTATATGCTGATGTAATAATTAATAAGTGAATGCATTATATTATACTGTATATACTTTAAATAGATTATCGTATCATCCGAAATATTCCTTATTTTTATTATCTCGTTCATGTAAGGTTATCTAGGCTTTATCAATAATACATTACTTATATATAACGAGATTTATATTGTTACATTAAACACACAATATACGTTTGTCTCGAAATCTTTAGATGAAATTTTCAATTACGTACATAAATATGTTTAACATGTCCTTAATTAAACGAGATGCTCTTGTTCTTATCGTTATGTGATATAATTACCTCAAGTTCGAATGGATTAAATTCAAATCCAAGTTCCAAGCTATCGGAAATAATAAAAACGAAAAACAAAAAATAAACGAAATTAATACCCTCTGGAATGTCACATTTGTCCTCTGGCATGTCATAAAAGTCCTCTGAAATGTCACAAATGCACACATTTATTCACGCGACATAATTTTAATCACAATTATTAATTTACACAATAATTTATTTTTTTATAAAAAAAAAAACGCCAACCTACTTTAGAAAGAAAAAGTTTTTTATTTAATACATAATAATTATTTATTGACGCGAATTCTTTTGTTTAACTTTTTTGATCATTAACTTTTCTATCATGTGTAAAGATCATATGTAAAAGTTCTTATCAATAAGATTATTAAATGTAACTAATTAAAAATTTGCATTCTGTACGTGTCTTTCCTTTACAAATCTAGAAAAATTATGTTTTAATAGAAAGGAGAAAGGGAATTCCCGGAGGAAACCCCAAAATAAGTGAGTTCATTGAGAAAAAAATATTTCGTTTGAACGATCCTGATAAGCAAAAGCAGGTTATTCTCTCATAAAACCAGTTTCATACACAATCATACTGACTGTATCAATCAACAAGAGATAATCTGATATGTACAGTACAATACAAAGATATCATATATTCATATCAATAAATTTATTAGAAAGGGGAAGACGGCACGACGGAAATACCAAAATAAGTTAATTAATTGAGAAAATAATAAAGAATATCGTAGGAATAAGATCCCCGATAAGTAAAGTTGAGATTGTTATCAATTATACTTGAAACGAACGCCATATTAACGGAGGGTAAAAATATCGGTCAATACGAGACTGCATCTAACCCATTGTCCCACTATTGATTGTTACGTTACCCTCCCATTTAATAACTGTATTATTAATTTATTATGCATACCACCAGTTTCTTTTATATAAATGTTTATTTTTAAATAATTAACTTATTGTAACCAATATTTTAATCTCACCTTCTTATCAAGATCGGCATCCTAATAAATATGTATGTTATACTACTGTATATGATAAGAATATTCACGCATTTTTTGTTATGATAATTTCTCAAAGAAAGTATTTTAACCCACCATATTCACCATATTGAATTACCGACAAATAGGAATGATTTCGCAGTATGAAATTTCGATAGAAAACATAAAGGATCTACGTAATTGCCTTTTGAGGTATTATACATTAAAAACATGATAAATCATTAGAAAAAAAAAGAAATTGATGTAACACGAAACTCTCCATAATAAAAATATCATAACTTTTTTTAAAAAAAAATGTTATATACACATATACATTATTAACGGATAAAATTCAACACATTATTAATTAACGTTTAAATTTTTTTATTTGATTAATATCTAATACTGTCTTTAAACTTAAAAATTCTTTGATGATAAATATTCCACTTATAAATTCATTGTATCTAAAAATACATAGCTCCCAAATCTCTTGATCGATTGATTTTGAGTAATAAATTTTCGTTATAAAATTAATCAACATTTCGATTCTTACGTGTTGCGATCCCTTATAAAAAATTTTTTTCGACGATCAATAATATATTAGTACATATAAAATCCGCGTCTATATAATTTTGAATTTTTAGAATTTCGCATTTTTTCAACGTACCCATATCCACTAATCACAAATTCCTTCTTATACAGCATTAGATTGAACTTTTGAAGGTAAAGTATATTAGAAAATCTTTACAAACATCATTTAAAAATAAGAACTTCACATGGGATCAAGTGGTATGATTTATTTAATACATTGTTGAATCAAAAGAGTGATATTTTAAAATTATTAGAAGCTATTTTAGATTTATATCCAACTAATTATGAAATTAACGATTGAGAATAATGTGCTTTAAAAGTGTTTATTCTAAAAATCAAGGTCAGTTAGTAATTATACGAAAATAAATCGGATTATTATTTGTCAAGTAAACAATATATTAATATTGATTATATTATTGATTTTTATTTTTAGCTGAATTTTCGGAAGAGTTATTCTGTTAAAGATGGCAACAGAATTTGTTGGTGTAGCTAATACTATATGTGAAGGAAAAATCTAGCTCATAAATATTCAGCTTTATATTTCCACGCAATATTGTAAAATTTAATAATTACTATCTTATGTTTCTAAAGTGATCCAATATATAAAATTATAATTTGTGGTAAATGCAGAATGACAACCTATTGCCATATGATTATGTAACCCTACATAAGCTCTGACTTGAATCGAATTTAAAAAATGTTAACTTCGATTCGATTCGTCAAGTTTAACTCGGATCTTTCAATTCTCATCGGTACTGAGTAAGTATATACCAATCCTTTTGCTTGTTTGGAAATTGGAAGTATCTCTTGTAATAATTTGTGCTTGGTGACCATATTTGTCTTTTTTAATGAAAGGGTGTTCGTCGGCATGGAGTTTAGACTTTTTTTTTATTTATTCGTTAAAGATGATTTGAAAGCTCGGCTCATCATGTGACTTACTATTTGAGTAAAGCCTGCCATATTAAAAAAAAAATTATGGTAACAACCACTAATCACATTTATTGATCCTGATTCACTTTCAAGTTTAATAAATTTACAATATTTGAAGATTGTTAATAATGATATTGATGAACCTTATGAGAATGTAGACTGGGAACGATGAGAAAAATGTTTAGATAAAACCATTAATGCTTTGAAGCTACATCCTTACCAAGTAGTATTTAAGGCTTAATAATTGAAAATCTGGTGAGAACACTTTAGAAATTTATCAGGCCGAAAATTTACATCCTTCGCTGAGGTATCTAAAACGATGCGACGAAAGATTTCGATGATCAATACTCGCAGACCCTGTAAAAAAAGTTGATCCGTTTTTATATTCCATCTTTTTTCCGTAAAAGGCTCATATTTCCGGAATTAATAACCTTATATCACGAAATTTATCGAATTATTTACATTTTCCGTGAATGGATCCGTGAAAGGCTCATTTTTACAGAAATAAAATTTTTATAGGGAGATAAAGAGAAATTAAAGTAACAATTAATTGAAATACCAATGATTGGTGGTTTCATATTGTAGTAAATGATGAGACACCTGCGAATTTGCGAGAATTTTCATTTGAGGATAATTGGTATAGAGATACCATTTCTCAGTAAATGGTTTAAAATATAAATTTCCAATTAAATTTATTCATTATGATGAACAAATGATCACGAAAAAGTTGCTGATAAAAGTACAAGAGTAAAGGCGTAATATATCAAATTTTTATTATATAAAATTATGTTTCTTTATATTTAAATTTGTTAAGGTATATAAGTTATAATTTATTTTGGGATGATGATACCTTAAAGTTATGACACTAGCAATTCCTTTTTTATTTTATTTTATCGATTCATATTATATAAGATTTTATTATTTTATATTACAAGTAAAAAAATTCCTGAAATTACGACCAAGTTCATATTTTATTCTTTTGATATTTACGTTTGTTCTTAGATTTTCACGTACGAAAATTTTAATTTAATTGAATATGTTACTATTGTTTACAAGATCGCTTTGGGAATGTTGTATGAGTACTCAGTGTCCGAATTGTATCTGAACAAATGGTTAATTTCGTTGATACTTGTAATCAGATTCCTCCTAAATAATTTTGTTTATATTTTATTTTTATTTTATTTTATGACTTTATTTAATAAGTGTGAAAGAGTCTAAGTTTTTCTTGATTGAAATAAATCTTTATTATGGAGTGGTTATTGAAATGATTTGAATAGTAGTAATTTTGTGACGTAACGTTTATATGAATTCGTACAATTGGATAATAGATTTATTAAACAACCATTACCATTTTACCTATTAAAATAATATAAAACATAATAATATTAATAAATCAAATAATATATCTATTTAAATAATAAATAATTACCTATTCTAAAAGATAAATATAAGGACCCTGACTATATTTCATTATGATTTAAACATTAAATTTGATGAAAAAAGCTACAGTATCGTCTTAACGATCTATCATTGGCGCTAGAGTATTGAATTGATATTGTGCATGTTAAGAGATAAGTACCAGTCACAGCACTTCTTGCTGCTTCTTAATATATTTAGGATCTTGAACACATATTACTGAAGCAAACTTGTTCAAAGATTGAATATAAAAAAATAAATATGCATTGATGTCATTCTTGAAAGTATTTGTTGCTATAATTGAAATTCAACAGTAACACTATTTGACCCAAATGATAGATGATGTAGTTCAAGTTATGAAGCAATTTCTATAATAAATTTAAAAAGATAATTTAGAAATTAAAACAATTACTACTAATGAAAAATTATTAAAGTAATCCATAATAATGCAATAAAATTTATTGAAAATTTCTCTTACTTGTAAATACACAACGATACCTTAAATCATAAAATATAGAACTGGTGGAACAAAAGTTCTGCTTCTATACACCTAAATAATAGATCAAGTAAACAAATCTTATTGCATTATCTAAATCTCTATCGATAATTGTTCGCAACCTTCTGAACACTATGTCATCATAAGATACACAATCTGAAAATCTCGACTACGCCAATTTTTGATATAAGTATTTGTGTTAAGCTGATAACTGAACTTTCATGGTCTTTATCCTTCACACTTTTGTTTTCAATTAATATTAAAAACCAATTTAGACTTGGTTCAGTCTGATTCGGAATGAACCCAAAAAAAATTAGAGGACAGAATTCTTTAAAACTAAAGTATGTTCATATTTTTAAGTTTACAAAACATAAAATCTAATAAAATTATTTTAAATGGTACACGCCAAATAGTCTATAATAAAATAACTAATTTATATAATAAAAATTTCCCACACCTATCTCTTTCAATATACGTACTTTGAATGCTGCTAACAAAACCCGACAGCATATTTGAGAAATCGTCTTCATTTAATAATACTCCCAATGTAGGTATATTGATCGGAACGCGCAAAATACTAAACAATACAATTAAAGAAATATGATTAGAAATTCAGCTTTGATTAAAATAAATAAAATAATTTTTATATAAAGAATACTAAAGCAAACGTTGCAGGAACAGTTTGTATATTGAGAAATTAAATCAATTTAAATAAGTTAAATACCAATCACCCGCCACGACGCCACGTTATAAAATATTTCTACTATATAAATAATCTGAGCCCGATATCTTTAGACGCTCTTTTATGATGAACTCAAATCACTATAAGGTTCTAAGAACTATTCTAATAAAAAAAAAATTTTATCCTAAAATATTCTTTATTCCCAATTAAATTAACCATACCGACTTTAATTTGAATTCGGGAATTAATGTATATTACTATCCAAAAACAATACTTCCTTCACAACTGTTCTTTCTTATTATCAATTACTGTAGAATATGCCTAACAAGTCTATTTTCCTCATTTATTTGAGATCATTTCCTTCGATTCGTGATTCGAAATTTTCCTGTGGCTCCGATTCTTTGCTTGGTAAGTTATTCCCATTTCTTTTAGCAACCACTTGTATGTTTCTGTTGTTAAAATGGATTCCATCGGTCTTTTATATGTTCAATATCTAATCCATATTCCTATTAGGCTCCTATATGATTGCGTTTTTGGTCGATTTATCGAACGTAAAGGCGTGGCTATTGATTAACTTTCGTCTCTTTCAATTTATTTTTAATATCCTCTACTTTCTTTTGGGCCGCTCTCTTTACTGCTTCTCAAAATTTAACTTCTGAATTTCGGTGGACGCATAATCTCTAAAAATATCTTTACCATTTCTCTCTATTTATTTTTTTCCCTCTGTTTTAAATAAAATAAGGTAGTTGAACAATTCTAATAAATAATCATAAACAGTACAACATAGCGATACAAAACTCTAACTTCGGATAAAAAAAATTAATACCTTTTGCCCTTACCTTTTTGCCCTTACGAGAAATTGGAATATAAGATTATCAGTTTGAGATTGAGCGATATAAATATTTTTTACGTTACTCGGCAGGTATCATCACACCAAATGTGGAGTACACGTGCTCATCTGGTAACTTTTCAACAGTTTCGGCGAGCGCAGTGAGTGCCGCGATCTTGTAATTAAGAAGAGTGCCTTCTTACATTCATCAGAGATTAGACCGTCGATGGTTTCATAAGGACAAAGCCATATCTAATCATGGTTAGAAATTGAATGCGCAACAGCAACTTAGAATCTTTAGAGACATACAACTAAAGTGTACCCATGAGCTGTATCACTGTGTGCTTGTGATTTGGCACATCATTTCGATCAAATCTATGCTGTAACTAAAGCCACGTTTTCCTTAATAGATATTTGAAGTATTATTTTCTTAATAAAACGATCTAATGAGGAGTTGATATCAATAATATCATCAGGCAGATTTCTTTGCGTATTGTCAGCACTGCTTTAATAACAGTGATAGTTGTGATATTAGCAAATCTTCATACGTTGCTGTCTAACAGGCATATCATGAATCTCTCATAATCGTAGAGAGATATATAGCAATAGTGAAAGATTTCCTCTTTGTGCTTAATTTACAGATCACGATTAATTGAGATAAGTAATTCGGCAGATTTTTTCGAGTGTTTATATATCATTTGACTTTTCCCATTTTGGAAATATCGTAATATATTAAAGGTTAGCATCAAAAAATTAATACTAGTTTGGTACCTAGTCCTTAAATATTGCAAACGAAAAAAACGTCGAGTTGAGCTGCAGAATGGATGTACTGAAAAGGCATCCCTGCGTCTTATACTGAATTAGAATTGACAGTTCTACCAGAAATTCATTAGAAGAGGAAGTTATGAGCTAGTATTTATTGTCGTGACCTTGTCCCGAATCATTATTTTTCAGGACGTGTGAATTTAGAAAAGTATTAGTCAATTCTAAAAAAACGGAGGTTTCCGGAAATAATACCTCTCTATCTTGGTTCTGTCGACAAACTTCAAATCCTGTCAAGTATCTTGAATATATTTTGTTAAAAGGTTAAGAACTTAAATGTTAGCAATAGAATTTCTGAAAGAATTGGCACCCAAGAATCGGAAAGGAGGGAGTTCTTAAATTCGCAGGATTCTTCACTCCCGCCGAATATATATTGATAAAAGCGGATCTATAGATCCTTCACGAATTCGAGCAGCATGAGTTTTTAGGATCCAAAGGCGAATGTCCTATTGTTCATATAATCTTAAAAAATATTGTTAAGCATGGTTAAGAGTGCATTTCACTAGAAATTGAATTGAAAAGCGTACCATTAAAAGATTTAATAATATTTCTCGGTGGAGATTAAGCGTAAAACTGTGAATCAATGAAATATTATTGTTATGTTAATTCACAAAATATTCAGGTGGATAGTCTTTGCCTATTTTACCTCAAGACGATACGAATTCGCATAATGGTCGTTCAAAAGATGGTTTGCAAATGCTATGAATGTTTAATAAATTAAGACGACAGAATAAGTCGATAAAGATCGAATTAAAAGAGAAGTTTTGAACTTTACGCGATTCCATGGAGTCTGACAATTATTGCGATCAACAAAATTTCTAAGCCACCGAATAATATTTTTATATTATAAATTTTCTTGAAACTAAATAATCTATTATATTACGCAAAAAAAAATGTGAACATATCGCGAATTCGCGATTAATGTATCGGAAAATTCGCAAAACAAATACCTATATCGTGTAACATACAAAACATCTTCCGATATTTATACAACATATCTTGTCCTACGGGACATTATGTGTTTTGATCTTCTTAAAAACAGTAACATTTACCTTTAATATACTGGTAATTTTTTTTAAAGTCTTTATTAAATAAAAAAGTCTAAGTATTTATATGCGTTCTGATCAAGGTGATCAACTTAACATTACATTCTATTAATTATTATATGTTTTTTCTAGTTAACTACCGATGAACAGATAATGAAATTACCGACAACATATTAGAATAATGGTGCGATATATTTAGATGTACGCTTCATAGAAAGGAGTCAACCATGAATATTTCGATCAAAGAGGTATTTAATCTATTATAAATATAAGACAACTGTAATGTCTTGCATTTAGACGCGTAATTTTTCTCAAGTAAATATATTTATATTCATTCTATCTGCAAATAGAGAACCATCAATAAAAACTTAAGTCAAATGATCAGAGAGCATGGTTATAGCCATCACCTCTAAAATCATCAAATTGGTATGTATGAATGATTTTATGATTTTATGTATATAAGATTTTTTTCATTAATACATACGTATGACCATCCTATGTTTATATTTAATAGTCAAGTATTACATATAATTTAAATTGTCATTATAAAATTGATACACAAGAACAAAAAAATTGGAACTGGTGATTTAAGAGGTTTTATTTATATAAAGTACAAATTCCTGGTTCATATTATTTTTTTCAAAAATAATTTTTTTTTTCTTTTTTTTTTCTACTTTGATATAGAGTTTCCTTTTTCACATCTACGTGATTTTCAAATACTGGAAATTTGAGAAGGCAAAATTCCAGATTTTTTAATATTTGGATATCATAATTCATAACGGTCACCAAATAGCATCACGTGATACAAATGTCAAAAGATTTTGTCACACTATAATCCTATATATTTATTGCACAGAAGTAACAAAAAAAATGTGGATTGTTTAATTGAAATTTTTGAACATTTGGAGGAAAATAAAACCGCTTTACATTCGTAGTTAATCGCCTTTGGTGTAAAACTCAGTCAGAATTTTATGGAGGAATGTTTGGAACTTTAAAGGTTCTAATATTTTTCGTCAATCCAAAGTGGAATCATCGATTTTTCGCATGTTAGTTGCATGTCTTCCTGATAACTCAAAAGAACTTTTATCTGAAAGTGGAATTGTTTTATCTCCTACATTCACACCACTATTTAACATGCAGCATACTGCAAAGTCTTACCAATTCATAATATTATTAAAATAATTGTAATGTTTTTGATAGTGATCGATTTAGAAAATTACTAGTAATAGAAGAAATTTTCCAAATGTTTACAAGCCAAATTTCATCTTAAAAAAAATTGATTTATCCTTATAATAAGAAATATGAAATCAAATTTTCTCTCGCTGAGTTCCCTGGGACAAGAGAACTTTCAGAATTATGTTGCGATTCAAAATTTTTTCGACAACTTTCTCAAATATGTCATAATTTACGAACAATTTTTATAGAATTTAATGGTGATGATATAATAACCTAAAAGAATTAAAAGGAAACAGAAAAATTTAAAAAATTTAGCTATGACAGCTTTTGGGGAGAACGTTATACCTGCCTTAGAAAGTCAATCTAATCCAATAACTCTTTGTAATTATGATACTTGTTTACCATTATCATTTGTTAGTTTTTTCATTCCAATAATATTGATGATGACTTATTAAAGATTTTGATAAGATAGAAGCATCTCATTTTCCTAGATTACAAGTATTAAAAATACCTTTTCAGCGTCCAAAACTTGATAGTTTAATAAAATTTTAAAAAAATAATGAGAAAACTCTTAAAAAGCTTTTTATATGTAAACATGAGATTAAAAGTAATGAATTACAATTATACAAAGCAATATTTATTAGATGTCAATACCTGGGAAAGCATTAAAATTTGGTGTGGTGTAGAATATTTAAACAAAACGGAAGTATTAGAAATTGTTACGAATCATTCACCAGATAGTTTCATGAATTAAAAATCTATAATGCTGATTCAGATTTAGAATTTGTATCTCCGAAAGATTTAGAATAATTTTTCATAAACTGGGAAAATAGGGTGCCAGAAATATGAAGATGAATTATTAGAAGTAGAAGAAGTATATGAATATTTTTAAGAATTTATTACATTTGTTTCTGTTTATGGAATACGAGAATATAACAAGATTTGATGGAGGGAAATTAGAAAGTATTGAATGAATTTAATTATTATTATATAAACAATTTATTTTATAATAAATATTTTTTATTTTTTAACTATATAATTACGATAATTCGATCTGTATTTAAGTTGAATTTTTTATTTTTAACACAATCTCAAGTCTGAATCGATCAAGCGAGCCCTTTTGGGTGTGAAATTTATTGGGTAAATATAATGATGAATCATAGTTTACCTGTGGTCAACAGTTGATGAAATGGCGAAAGAAAATAAACGATATTTTTGTTCTTTATTAACTGCTTTAACACTTGGTTAATTCCTAGACAACGCGCGCTTGATTATTTACACGAAAAAAAAAATTATTACTACTAAAAAATGACATTATTTTAGGTAGTAATGATTCTTTCCTGTAGTAACTTTTGTTTTTGGCTACTTATTGTTAGGAAGAAGAAAATTCGATTCTTATTATCATCATACAGCTACAAAATATAAGGATCAATATATAAAACCAGAATGGTGATACCAGGAAACTCTATTGGATTACCATCAATCAAATACCATGTCCACCCTAGGATAATTTTACTGCGTCTGCTCTTTTAGGAATTAAATTAGTCTTAAATTACGTGAAGTGTAAAATTTTTTTTCGTTTCTACCTCAAGCGGGTTTAATTTAAGGGTTACTACTTACTAGTGCAAAGTCAGTTTATAATTTAGCGGTATTCTAGATAATTCTCTATTTATTTACTTACTTAATGTCCGATTTTATTAAATAAAGATTTTAAATAATGACGTAGGATGATACCGATAAGATTTATTCATACTCGGCTCTCGACGCAGACATCGGATCATTCGGAGGATGGGTTCCCTCCTTCTTCTTTTTAGGGCTCTTGGCGTTGGCGTCGATATCGGATTGTTGGGTTCGTTGTGTTATTTATTTTATCTATTTTTAAAATTCTTTCATAAATACCAATCACGCAATAGATCGAATTCAAGAAAATGTTAGGAAAGTGCATAGAGGGCATGATTATTAGTGCTAAGTATTGTACCTAAAGTAATAATATTATTATTAGTGCTAGATATTGTACCTAAAGTAATATTATTTTATTATTTTGTAACGGTAATTTTTTTTTTTAGAAAAAAACGAACTGTTATGCAAATCATTTATTTAGTAAGCGTCAATTTAAAAGGAATCTTTATACAAAAATCTAAATTTAATATACTATATATATTTTTGATTTAGCGTCTCGCATGCTTTAACTTCTTTTCTTTTCCACTTTTCGGTTAAATTAATTCCCGTCACTATATTTAGCAGATACCTTTGATTTATTGATAATATTATCTAGGAAACGGTAATCTGAAGTGTCGTTTTGATTCCTGTAGTCCTTTTACTTAAAATGTATCAATAGCGTAACTTTTGCAGGACAAACATGAGTTGATATTTTTCTTAATGATGTGTAGATCTAATCTGTATTTTTTAAACCGTTTCACGACTCCTGATGAGATACGTAACACGGGATCTCGTATCACAGACTCAGTATTTAAACATGAGAGAATTTGGGGGCTTACAAAAACAATAAAAAAAAAATTCTAAACTCTATGGCGACGAAATACCCTTTCATTAAAAGACATATTATTATGGTCACCAAATACAAATTATTACAAGAGATACTTCCAAACAAGCAAAAGTATTGGTATATACTTACCCAGTACTGATGAGTATTGAAAGCTATTTGAGTAAAGGCTGCCAAGTTAAAAAAATTTATGATAACACCACTTATCACATTTATTGATCCTGGTTCACTTTCAAGTTTAATAAATCTACAATATTTGGAGATTGTTAATAATGATATTATGAGCCTTATGAGAATGTAGACTGGAAATGATGGGAAAAATGTTTAGATAAAACCCTCAATGCTTTGAAGCTACATCTTTATCAAGTAGTATTTAAGGCTTAATATTTGAAAATCTGATGGGAACACTTAGAAATTTATCAGGCCGAAAATTTACATCCCTTGCTGAGGTATCTAAATCGATGCGGCGAGAAGAAGATGAGAGATTTCAATGGCCAATATTCGCAGATAAAGAGAAATTAAAGTAACAATTAATTGAAATATCAATAATTGGTAATTTCATATTGTAGTAAATGATGAGTCACCTGCAAACTTGTGAGAATTTTCATTTTGGGATAATTGGATTACAGACCAGTTTTTCCTAGGAGATATTTCTCAGTAGATGGTTTTGAATCGTTTTTGGAAAGTTGGAAATATAAATTTCCAATTAAATTTATTCATTATTATGATGAACTGACAGATGATCACGAAAAAGTTGGTGATAAAGTACAAGAGTAAAGTCGTAATAAGATTATAAAATTTTATTTATTACATTATTTTATAACAGATAATATATCAAATTTTTATTAGTATATACATCCTTTATAATAAAATTATGTTTTTATATATTTAAATTTGTCAAAGTATATAAGTTATAAATTATAATTTATTTTGAGATGATAGAATTATGACACTAACATCAATTCATATTATATAAGATTCTTATTTATATTATAAATAAAAAAATTCCTGAAAATTACTGTCAAGTTTCTTAGATTTTACTATTGTTTACAAGATCAGCTGGGAGTCAGTGTCTGGTTAATTTCGTTGATACCTGTAATCAAATTCCTCCTAAATAATTTTTTTTATATTTTTATTTTTTTTATTTTGATGACTTTATTGAATAATAAGTGTGAAAGAGTCTGAGTTTTCCTTGGTTGAAATAAATTATTATGTTTGGTAACCGAGTGATGATTTAGATAGTAATTTTGCATCATGAAAACGAATTCGTTGACGGATATCTTTTGATATTTCTTCAGAAATCCTATCAATTTAATCCCTCAGGAATCTACGGGCCTAAAAAAATAATTATTAAGTGTTGATTAATATAAAACAAACCAAAAATCAATAATAACTTACTAGAAGTTTCGGGGATGATATTAGGAGAAGGTTCACGTTCAGCTGCAGGTGTATTTTTCGAAGAAAAAATTAGAAAATTGAAAAAAGAGGCTGAATAATGTTTTACTTTTTGTTCTTATTTCTCGCCAACTATTTTGCGCATGCTGCTGCAGTTCCTTTTTATTCAATGTTGTATTCTGGCTTTTCACATTTCGGGAGAAATGCAAAAGCATTCACATACTGTTTATATAGGTTCTGTGGCTTTGGAATAAGACAATTCTTGGAATATTTTGGCTCGCGAAAATATGTTTGTTTCGTTGTAAAGTAAACGCGACCGTAATAAAAAAATACGAACATATTTATATTTAGGATTTAAAGACTTTCTCAATTGTGGTTTTGTTATATGGTTGTAGTAAATTAATATGTCGCAGAAATTTTAATTATGTAGACGTCATACTAGTAATTAACCCTATATGAAAAATTTACCGGATTTATCGAATTTACCGGCGTATCAGCGTATCCCGACTATCACGTGATATAATACTAATAATCTTACCGACTAAACTTTTTTTAACGAAACTTACCTTCTCGTTTTTCCCTTTTCCTCTTTTTTCGTCCTTCTCTTTCTCTTCCTCTCTTTTCGTTTCCCCTCTCCTTTTCTTTCGTTTCCTCCTCTTTTCAACCTTCCCTTTCACCTAAATTAAACGCTTTTCTCAAAGTGAAAAATAAGTGTTACATTCTCGTTTCAGCGGATCTCTTGTGGAAATGTAAAGTTTTTGGGTTGGGTTTTTTAATTAATTTTTTTCGTCTTTAGTACCAATCTTTCTTTTTTATAGGTTCTGTCTTAATTTCGGCCTTCAGACGCTCGGGAATTTGGGTCTCTCTTTAGACGACCAAAAAACGCGTTGAAATTCGGTGGGGGAGGGCGTATTTTTTTGTGTTTATCATTGACGAAACGTTTATTTACATTTTAAGTTTTTCTTTTTTTAGATTGTTTTCTGGATTTCTTTGGACGCGCGGCCTCTTTGACTTTTTGCTCGGGATTTCGGTTGACATTAATTTTTTTTATTAATTTTTATTTTAACGAAATTTACTAAAAGTTCGGTTCTTTTTCTTTTTTTAGGCGGGATCTTTCAGGTCGGACGTTAGTACGCGTTTTTTTTAATATTTTTTTTTTCGTCTTTAGTACCAATCAATCTTTTTTTTGTAGATTTTGTCTTCATTTCGGCCTTCAGACGCTCAGGAGTTGGGTTTCTTTTTAGACGGCCAAAAAGCGCGTTGAAATTCGGTGGGAAAGGGGAGGGGAGGGCGTATTCTTTCGTATTTTTCATTGACGAAACGCTTATTAACATTTCGAGTTCTTTTTTTTTTTAGATGGTTTTCTGGATTTCTTTGGGCGCGCGGTCTCTTTTTGGCTTTTTGGCTCGGGATTTCGGTTAAGACATTTAATTTTTTTTTTATTAATTTTTATTTTAACGAAATTTACTAAAAGTTCGGTTCTTTTTCTTCATTTAGGCGGATCTTTCAGTTCGGACGTTATGAGCGTTTTTTTTTTAATATTTTTATTTTAACAAAATTGGGTATTTGGTTTGGGAAATCCAGTGAGGTGAGTTTTTGAATTTTGTAAATAATTCTTTCAATTAAACTTCCAACGTTCGTTTTTTTTCTTCTTTTAATAGGCTGACGGTCTTCGGACGCGTGGAAAACTCGGTAAGGGGGGTTTACTTTTGTTATTTCTTTAACAAAACGATCACTAACGTTTCGTTATTTTCTTTTTAGACTTCGGAGCATTTGACGCGTGGGGTACGGGAAATGGAGAGTTTCGCAACTAAAAAGTTGAGGAATTATATATTTATATATTTATTTTTTAAAAATGAAAACGTTTATTAACGTTTCTTCTTATTTTTTTCTTTTTCTGTAGATTTGGGTTCAAGATATTGGATGTCCAGAACGTCGAAATGGTAAGTTTCGCAACGGAAAAAGTATTAAAAAAAATGGTCAGAAAAAAATGACGTTGCGAAACTTCAATTTTTTAATAATTTAATTAGAAGCGATTATTAACATTTCTATATATTATTTTTGTAGGGTTTCGTTATTTTGGTTGATTAGGGAAAGTGAAAGGGGTAAGTTTCACAACGTTCGTTCGTTACGAAAATTATTTTTTTTATAATCTTATTTAATTAGAAGTATTAACTAACGTTTCTATATGTTGGGGCTCTGGAAACACCGGAATGGTAATTTTCGCAACGGACGTTGCGAAACCTTTCTTTCTTATTAGAAAGAAGCGCTTCTTTCTTTCATTTTTTTTTGTAGGCTTCGGAATTTTGGTCTAGAATATTGGATATGGTATGTTTCGTAATCACTAAACTTTTTTTAATTTGAAACATTTTCTAACGTTTCTCTTTTTTTCTTTTTTGTAGTTTTTGGATTTCGGGTTTGGAAAACTGCAATGAGCATAGTGTTTTTTTTTATTTGATATTTTTTGGATAATTAGATTAACAGATTTTAACATACTGTAGATTTTAATATAGATACTAGTATAGAATAATGAATAAACCGCTTTTTAAACAATTAATAAATCAATGGATTCAATGGATTCAATACATTATATTCATTTTAACAATTTCGGGTGATTGATTACTATTTCTATTTGTATTACCTTTATCATTTGAATGAACTATTAAATTTTATTATAAATGCATAGCTTCCACATTAGGTGCTGGTGCTCCTAATGACAATTTGATGCAAAGAAGTTGGCCTTAACTAAGACTTTACGAAAAAAAACATTCATTAAGAAACTGGCAAAGAAATTATCATAAACCAATGAAACTTGTATTAAAAAGAAATACCTTAATTCAATCAAGTTGGCTAATAATGAAAACGTATTAAAGTTTACAAATTGCAAGATCTATCAAATATATGAATGATATTCACGAATGGTACCAAATTGTAGCGAATGTATTTAAAGATTCTATTACAATAACTTATTGAGATAAGGAAATATCATTGGGAAATGCCCATAAATGGCATCTAATCTTGCGAGTTTAAATAAAAAGTTCGCCGAACATTTTCCATCTATTTGGATGAGTTCAAAAAACATTCATACTGTAATGTATGTCGAAAGTTTTAAATGAAATAATATATTAATTGTATAAAGAAAAGAAATTCGACTAATATCAAGGAGGCGACTGTTATATGAAGATTATCCCGAGTCCCAGCATATTGTAGTGAATTAAATTAATTCATGGTCCGATCCAGCAGAGCCGTTTCACTATACTCTAACAATGGAGAATGCAATAATAAAATAGTGATGTCCTCCCAATTTTTAAAGTTATATGTCTATAATATATTACTAAGTCTAAACATAGTAGTGAAATTTATCAAATCTTATATGATAATTTAAAATTTCTTTAATAAAAATATTGAATTTAAAGTAACCGAATTTAAATCATTTTGGAATAGATATCGTGTAAAATAAGCTAATCTCAAGTCGTATTTTTTGGTAAAATTTACCTTAAAGTTATGATACTAGCAATTTTATTATTATATTAATTTAAAGTTCATAATATTTATTATATGTTCAGATTTTATGTTATTAAAAATTTTTAGCAAAAAATTTACCACAAGTTTACACGCATTTTTGAAAATTGAAATTATCGATGATATAATTCAATTATTTTCTTTAAAAGAATACTATGTTGTCTACAGACAGTCTACTCCATCATTCAATTAGCCAAATTGTATCGTTTGAAGCTTTATACTCGGTCAAATTCATGTTTCTTGATATCAAAGTTGAAAAATGTCGCATCTTTTATCGGTTCGAGTCGGTTCGATATATCGAAATCAGATTGAAGAGTAAATTTAAAGTAACATTATAATTGAAAGACTTTATTTTGGGCATCATTAACTAATCCCGTATTTTGAAAAAAAGATAATTAGCAATATATTTTTAATATTATGATTGGACAAAATCGTCTTTACATGACCACGATCCAGCTGATTATACTCAAAATTGAGTATCTTTTCTGCGTCAAATATTCTTATTTATTTGAAGGTTTTTCAAAGGTAAGACAAAGCTCTGTGAACATAATTTGCGTCACCGTCATATTTAGGAACAAAAGCTATTTGCTTTTGTTTCTAAGATTTAATCTTTCTAAATATGATTAATATTTCTTTTTGTTTCTCAATCGGGATAAGTCAAATTGCTTAATTAGATGCTTGATATTCTCAGCCCAACGGAAATGATTACTTAAAATGGTTAAAAAAGAATCAATTCAGAGTTTTTCTTGTGAAAGCAGAATTAATAACTAACCAATTTTGTTAAAATATGGATACGACATATCGCTCAAAAATGAGTGGTTTTAACTTATAAATAAGATCAAATGAACTAAAATACCAAATTATGTTCGTAATTTGCGAAATGGGTTGAAAGTTATAATAACAAATATAAAAATTAAAATCCTTTTCACACATTTCTTAATTTTCGTCACAAATTGATTCTCTCTTTAATATGCCGTAAATACTTTTCATAATAACCATTTTTTTACTCGCAATGTTGCTTCTATAATAGACTAATAATAGTTTTGTTCGTGTCAAATATGACATTCGTATCTATTACGAACTGGATTCAAAATGAGTTATAGAATTATAGAGTTATTAAACTTTGAACTAAGAGATTATTCCACAACCAAGTAAAAAAAAAAGGAATAACTTGTACGGGATTACTTTGATTTATGAAGCACGCGAAATGTATACTTTGCCGAGATCCGTCGATATGGAATATCTTCGAAAACTGATCCCAATTCATCATATGGTTGGTTTATGGAACTAAGGTGGTGGTGGTTCGTGCAATAAAAAATTTTAACGAATAAAAAAACTAATGAATGGCAAAAATAAAATAAATAAATCCCTTAAATAAACCTTAAAACAAATTAAATAAAATCCCTTAAATAAATTTCAAAAAGTTAGAATATATTAATTAGATTGTTTTTTTATTGCAATTTATTAGATTTTTATAGTTACGTTAAGCTTTTTGTTTTTTAAGTCAAGGTTTAATATTGTATAATTTTTATGATCCATTTTGGATCTAGTAGTAATATATACAAATATCATAAGTGATATGAATAAAATTATTGTTAAATCTGTTGAAGAAGCAAACAAGATTTTAAACTTTCTCTTCAAATTATTGTAAATTAAACTTTCGTACACATGAAAATTTTTTAAGAATTTTTTTTTCGTATGCTGTAAATTGTAAATTTCTCACTGTTTGAAACTACCTATGCTGCTGTTAAACTGTTGTGTCATTATTTTGTGTTTTTAAGCCATGCTTCCAACGGTCTTTTAAATGTTTAACCTATATTTTCTATAAAATTCTGTATGATTGCTATTGATTTTTCCCGCCTTAAAACCTTTTTGAATAAAATAAAATAAAATCTTTTTCTGTAAAGTTATTCAGCATATATCGTTTAATAAAAATTTCTTCATGAAATTATACCTTCTTTTATATTAATTCATGGCTATTCTAATCTCAAAGTATCTACTGCAGCTAATCCTTCACAACACTTAAAGCATCGAATGCGTGCGGCGATGCCGTCCGCAAAAATACTTACAGCACGTAGTGCTAATAAGTGTATTACTCACAACAACAATAGAAAACTCGATTTGAAATCCAATTAACTAATAAGATTTAATTAAATATTATTAAAAATATTAAACATTATAAAGATATTATTTATACATACTTTAAATTATGAATACGAAATTCATATGATATTTGTGCTAATAAAAGTAATTTTCTGCATTTTATTATTTCAAATGCAATTGATGGATCTATAGGAGAAGCAGGAAATAATCCCCAACGTGCCAATGCAATTGTTAAATTAGAATGTTCACAATCCACAAATTGAATGACACTTTAGTCTTAACTAAAAAATAAATAAATATATTAATAAATTTTACAAAGATTTACAAACAATAAAAACCATTATTAATATTTACGTTCAAAATTATTACAATCAATTGTAATTATTCACATTTCCATAAGGACACATTTTTCTTCAACATCACATTGACTTTCTAACTCAATCAATGCATCTCTCCATGTTGAATACGAATTGACTGCCTAATCGATTTTGCTTTTCTCCATAATACTTTCATCAATAAAAAATCAACATCTCAATAGTATTCGAATTATCAAATATTGGTTGAGGACTTGAGGTATTGGAATTTCAGTATCACGAGCAAATGCTTGTAATTACTGTATTTGATACCAGGAGGTTTCTAGTACGAGCCATTTTCAAATAAACTATATTTAATAAAGAAAAATTTTTAGTTATTAACTAGTGTAACAACTGGGTTCAGATATCATTTTAGATCTTACTACTACATTGTGTTTGTTAATTCGTTTCAGTCTCTTTAAAAAAGAAAGAAACAGCTAATATACAAAAAAAAAACAACAAAAAAAGTTTCTCCTCCCAACGAGAAACGAAACACAACTTACCTTATATCAATAAAAGAGGCCGCTTCGTTATTAATTTTTTTTTGTTAGATTAATAAGGTAAATTAAAGTAAATTGTAAGTTCTGTCGCGTACAAATTTTTTAGGTATTGAAGACCCTTCAATATGTAGTTTCAAGGTATTGAAGACCCAGAATATATCCTTTGATATGGAAGGCCAACAAGAGGAAATCCAGCCACTGAGAAGGGAGAAGAGCCAAAAGTAACTTGTCTTTCCCTGGAGGTCACAACAAAGTTTTTATTTTATTTTAACATAACAACAGAACAGCAGCACAACAAACGTAGTTGCTACCATAGAATATGATAAACTAAACTATACATTAAAAAAGTTGTAACCAAACCCCACGCATGAGATCGTCCCGCCTATTACAAAACCAGGAACTTTAGGAATGACCTGTTCCATCCAATTCAGAATATGATAATAAAATTGTTCATTATAAAATTGTTCTATACATTAATATATAAAGGCATCCTCCCGCGTGTAAATAATTTGAAGTAATATAAACCATCCGCAATGGCGTATGGCCATCCCGACGTGTATGAATGGTTGCAAGATCGTGGGCGAACCCGCATCCAAATGATCGTTAGTGTGTCGGTTACGTCGATGACGTTGGAAATTTTTTTCGTGATGTTGAGGGGTTTTTCCCATTCTTTAAAAAGGCGATTATGTTCAGAACAGATTCTCGGAATATATCCATTTGTAGAGATTGTGCGAACTCTATAATAATTTTTCGTAAAAGGTTAAATTTCTTATTAATGACGTAAGAACGAATTGGTGTATTAATAAGTAAATTGGATGGGTGGGTTGGAGCGGTAATCGGTTGAAATAAGTCTAAATTGGCGATTTCCGCCTCACAAAAATATGAGATTAAATTTTCGTCCGCTGATGCAATAATTAACTCCAAAAGAAGTTCTTGATGTTTTTTCAGTAGTGAATTGATAGTGTTTTGTATGGTAGAACAGAAACCCAAATGACGATTAGTGTCTTCAATATCGTTACAATGTGGGCATTTGATGGTATTATCGGGTATAAATTTGTAGTGGAGTTTTAAAATATCTCCACACGGTAGGATGTGATTGAGACTTTTCAGTTTGTAAAATCGCTTTTAGTTTTCCGGTTGCCGCATATTTCATCGGTAGGATTTTGCTGAATCCATAATTTGGTCATGATCCAATTAATATCAAGTATATTGTGATCTTTAAACATTCCATGAAGACGTTTGTTATGGCAAAAAGAATCAAAAGTGATATGTTGGGAAAATTTTCTAATATCCTTGTCTATCGGGCCGATATGGTCCCACATTGATGTAAGCAAAGCGTCCTAAAGTACCAAGAGATTAACACTAATAGGTTTTAAAGAACGCCCTAAATTAGCCAATTCGTCAACAAGATCGTTAAATTGATCTCCTGATGTGCGCGAATTTTTGTGAAAGACGTCTAGTTGTTCTAAATTGACGATAGTTTCAACTAGACGCCAAATGTGGTGATTGTTGACTTTAAATATTTTCCGTTGAGACAATAGTTTGTTTGTGATATGTTTGTACGTGTGAATGATGTTGGCTGAGTCGGTGCAGATATTATTTTGCTAGAGTTTGAACAACATAATAGAGCTGAAGACAATTGGAGGCATGTTATTCGAGGAGATTTCGGTCCATCAAAAGCCCAATTGGGTATTGTTCGTGTTAAGTCTATGATGAGTAAAAGAGCCGTGTAGAACAGATAAGTATTTTGATGTTGCATAGGTTTGTCAATAATTGAATAGGTGTCTTCGTCTCCGATGAAACATTTTTTATATAATAGTGGTTAGCCAGCAGAAGGTTTGAAGTATTAATAGAATCCGAATTTTGTGATAAAGGAGTAGATTGTAATGAAGAGGCCGATAATTCGTCTCAGTGAGTATACAGTGTGTTGGATGCATATTTGTAAGCATTGAACTCCAGTGTGCGGAGAGTTGTAAACTGATAGATTGGAAAAATAGCATCTCGGTGTGAATGAAGTATGCTAGAATAAGGTGTGTAATTTTTTCCATGTACGGAGAATTTGATTATTATGCATGATGACGCATTTGGGTCTGAGGTCCTACAAGGTATCAGTAGGGAGGTTAATTTGCGTGGCGTAATGTTAGAAGCAATTTCTTGTTGGATCGGGAGAAATATGTAATCTTGGCGATAAGATATACTCAACGCGAAGGGTCATTTACCTGTTCTATCGTATTTCCAAAGATTTCAATATTATCTACAGGGTTCCAAGTTACGGTCCATTCATTCCTTGGACGGTGATAATAAAAGGTTTTGATATCCGGTGTTTTATATTGGAGATAGTTCACTGAGGATTGAGTAAGTGGAGTAACTAGGTGTCTAGTGTTTGAAGATATTTCTTTATCTTCAAGGTTTTAAACCAATTTGGTGTGCATTTGTTTTGAGGTAGGTTTTTAATACGTTTCTATGTTTTCAAATAGGATCCATCAATGGTGGAAATCTGGTCCATAAATATGATACGTTTGCGTTGAAGTCGGATCAATTAAGTGCGGAACTATAGCTGTGTGTCCACGGGTATCGGTATGCGGGAGAAAATTAATATCTATGGAATTGTATAAATGTAATTCTTTAGTAAAAAGGGAAGGTTTTACTAACGGTAAGTTATTTAAATTATCAGGTGTAGGGAAATGTGCTAACCAGTATTTCTTTCTGAGTTTGAATAATTTTTTGAAGTCCGATAGTACGGAAAATAGGCGAATTAAGATAACATTAGTGATGGAACAGTGAGCATAGATTTGATTAAGAAGAAACTATGTATACTAAGAAATAATTTGTTGTGAATAATGTTATTATGGGTAGAATTGGGATTTTAAATGAGCTTTTTAAGGGGAGTTAAAATGATATTACACTGTGATTCTGATAATATAGTGAATTGGTTTATGTATTCTAATTTACTTTGTTGATGATGTAAATAAGGTGATCGTGTGTGATTTTTATGAAACGTAAAATATGTGCGTAATGGTGAGTGATTTTTTTTTAATTGTTTAATGGTAGGCGTGAATTAAAAGGGTTAATGTATATTCCCAATATGCGTTTGGTTGATGCACGGCTAGCTGTCGTGATGGTGATCGTTTGATCGTGAGCAACGCCGATGTTAATTGGTATGTTGCACATTTTGAGATCGTTGGTGAGAATTTCGTATTTATCATGATTAATTGTGATATTTGCCATTCGGTAAAAGTCGTTTGCAATTTGTAAGTCGTTTTCTAGTTGTAGTAGTGAGTTCGCGAACCAACTAGTATCGTCCAAATATCCCAACTTTATAATTAATCGTTTGATCGGAATTCAAGTTGTGGATGTTACGAATTTTAGTTATGTTGATGTTCAAGTGGTTTTCTGGGTGGCTGTTGACTTTTGCAAACATCGGATCATAGTAATATATCCATAGGATTGGACTTAATGACCTCACCCTGATCTATCCCTGGAGAACTTCCCATGGTTTGCTAATCTGATTGTAACGATTAGTGAAGAGTTTTATAATAACAAAATAAATATCTGAAGGTATGTGTAACCGTTTTAAATGCAAGATGGAGTAAAGATATGTTCACCCAGTCATACGCCTTTATACTAATGTCCTGAAGGCCTATCCATAACCGGTAATTTTTATTATTGGAGTCTTGTTTGTTGTAACATTCGATTACATGTTGGATTGTTTGTAGGGGTTGAAGAGTTGATTGTCCAATAAGACCTGCACGGTTATTCTCTTTAAAATGTTGTAAGAGGAAAGTAATTTGTTTAAACGACATGTAATAAGTTTAATGAAAATTTTTCTTAATGTTTCCAGAAGGACGATAGGTTTGTTTGATTTATCTGACAGTCCCAGTCCTTCGGTTTGGGTATAGGAAATAAGAGAGCGTCATTCCATTCTTTTGGCATACTATTCAATTTAATACACATATTGAAAAGATCGATGATTTTCATGAGAACATTATCATGTAGGTGTTTCAAACCTTCGTATTTGATGCCACTGATACCCGCTGCCTTATTGTTAGGAAGACTTCGTAAAATATCTTTAGTTCTTCTAAACTAAAGGGTAACGATAGCGGTGTCATGATTGAAGGATTGATGGTTGATAGTGGTGTATAAAAATTTGCCATTATGGTGGTAGGTCGGAAGTATTGTTGTACTGAAGTATATTTTCGATATCATTTTAGTGTTTCAATGATTTGAGGGGTCGTTGGTGAAACATTTTGTTTGTGTCTCTTCATCCGTATAATGTAGTCGATCTAATATAATCCTTTTTGGTTGACGATTAAGTATGCTGTTCAACATTTTCATTTTATTTTTGGTTAAGTTATCATTTCGAATATTAATATATTCTGAAATTCTCTCCATCTGGAATAGATTTTCCCTTCTTTCTTGTATAGCTCTAGCTGTAATCAAAAGGCTAGTAACTTGTGTTCGGATGTTAGAAATATTCGCTAACGTAACTTTACCAGGTAAGTGACTGACATTTTTCTTTAAAAAAAATAAACTTGCGTTAACAATTTGTCGTTTAAATAATGACCAATGAGACCAATAATTTTGCCATTGAATGAGACCTTCGATATTTGGTGATACGATCAGGTCTTAATCTTTTGACGATCTCTTGTAGTTTGAGAATATGATTTTTCATTTGTCGTAGGTAAATTGGTTTATCATATTTAATTGAACGGTCGTAGTTGTTCCATGGAATGGAACTTTTCTTAGCTTTGGCGATGACGTATTTTAGATCATCCCATGCGGTATTAAAATGTGATTGTGTGGTAGCCATAGTGACAAGTTTGTAATTTGTGAATCGGTGTGTTAATTGAGTAAAGAAGGAATTACTCTTTTCTTTATATATACCCCAATTAGACCTATTCATAGCTTTATAATTGAAAAAATTTTTCCCTTCTTATATTCATTTTTGAGGGAAGGAATGTTGGTTTGATTTGTTGCTCTTATTAGTAAAGAAATCGTTGTCGATAATAATACATATGGCTGAGTGATCCGTGTTAAATAGTTGTTGTTGGAACGTTTATATTATAACGTGAATATATAGTCAATTCTTGAGTTAATAGTCGTCATACCATTATGTGGACTAGAGGATTTCCAATGTGGGTTGTGGTTGTGCATTAAGTGTTTTAATAGAATCTTCGAGTAGATTGAGTCTTAAAATTGTTTTTAGTTATGTTCTCCATTCTGGATATTTGTGTTTATTCATTTATTTATATTATCAAAGTCTATGTTAAAATCGCAAAGTATTAAAATTTAATAATTGAAATTGTTGGCATCTATAATAGGGTTTTCGATTTTTTGATAGCATTCTTGTATCAAATCTTTGTCTTTATGTGGATCTGCAGGTATATACGTGTTTATGACTCTAATGTATTGATTACTTTAAAGCATAAATCTACAGTCAGAATACGTCCTTTAAATTGATGAGTTTGATGAGAGGTTTTATTGATGATAGTTGCGACACCTGATCCTTTGGTATGACCATTTGAATCGTGAAATATAATAACTTCTTCAGGGACGTCGCCATCGTTCCATGGTTGTAAAGTATGGATTGATTTTTTACATTTGTCTTGGTGTTGATACCAGTTTCTGTTATTGTTAAAAAATCAAATTTTTCTACAGTAAAAACGATAAAATATCGTTTAATTTTTTGTTGAATCCTTATGACCTGTCTGATGTTGAGGGGAACACAACAAAGTTTTTTATTTTTATTTCTCAAAGCGCACCAAGTGGGAGTTTCAAAGATAAGTTGTGATAATCTATCATTGCACGTGAGTATATACTGGTCCCTTAAATTGTTGGCCTACATTATGCTGTTCCTGGCCAGCATTACGGTCAAAAAAGGGGTGATTAATTTCGGAAGTATACGGTATTATTATTAGATACTTTTTTTTATAAAATTATAATGGCTAGCTATTAGACTTCTAAAGCAATTTCTTTTATTTAACTGTATTATAATTTATTATTAATAATATTTATATAAAGTTTTTAAAACTTATACATTATTATAATCATATATTATTATAAATGAATATTTTCCAATTATTAATTATCAACTTTTCTTTGAATTAATATAGTAGATCACATGGTATTTTTTTTATTTAAAATATTACTATTATTATCTTTATAATTATAAGATAATTAAATAATAATTAAACCAAATAAATGCAAATAAATTTATACCAATTTGTTTGAATTATTAACAACTTCTGCATTATTTATTATTTTAAAAATCCTATTTATTTATAACAAATTATATTTACACTTTTACCCAATAGTTTTATAGTTAAAGATAAATAAAAAAAAGTAATATATAAAAATTGATAATACTAATATATTTTAAAAAGAAATCTACATTTAAATTATAAGATTTAAAATATAGAAAATATTATTAACAAAAATTAAAGCCAAAAACCTATATAAACTTCATTTTAATATTTAAAAGCAAATTTAACAATTTATTTATATTAAACTATATTGGGTAGTGACACATATTACGTAATATTTAATTTAATATAAACTTACCCCCTCCTTCTCTTGTCAGATTTAACAGCCAATCAAATTATTATACTATAAATATATGATTTTATTAAGTGTAACATAAGATTTTGATTATCCTCTCACCTCTTTTAATAATTACGTAATAAGTGTCATATAATCTACAAATTATTTTAATATAAATATCTTGTCTAAAGCTCCGCATGAGCCGGCTTGAGCCGAGCCACAGGCTGGCTCGGCTCGGCT
>JADRCO010000410.1:0-34408 GCA_021464525.1 Rhizophagus sp. LPA8_4_AMF | reverse complement strand
AGTGAGTTTATGAAAAGTAACCTATTAAAGAAACGTTCTAACGTTTCTTTTTCTTTATTTTTGTAGGGAACGGCCTTTGAGACCTCGGGAAAGTTGCAATGGAGGAGTGTGTGAAAACAACTAATAGAAACGTTTTAACGTTACGTTTCTTTGTTTTGTAGGGAACGGCTTCGGATACCTTGGGTAAGTTGTATTTGGAGGGATTTTATGAAAAATAAACTAATAAGAAACGTTTTAACGTTTCTTTTTCTTTGTTTTTGTAGGGAACGGCCTCGGAGACCTTGGGTAAATCGTATTGGAGGAAGTTTATGAAAAATAACTTATTGAAGAAACGTTCTACCGTTTCGTTTTTCTTTATTTTTTGTAAAAAATATATGAACGTGTCCAGTATGTATACTATAAGGGAATACATCTGTCAAATGCATTATGTCTGTCAAAATGCATTAATTCTATACTATTAAGCGTTTAAAAAAATGTTTTTATTAAATTAATGAACTAAACAACTGTACTTTTTAATTGAATATGACTTAAATTATAATAAAAACGAATTTTTCTTATAAAATAAACATGTGAACTCTATTAATAAAGTTTTATTCTATTCGGTCCGGTCCGGATCAACCCGTCCATTTCGATTCGGCTTAAAGTTTAACCCGAAATTCGGACCGGACCGGACCATATATTCAATCCGGGTTAAAATTTCAATTCGAACCGGCCCAACCCGAATTTTCGGTCTGGATTTTCGGATTAGGACCGACCCGATTAGAGCTTTATGTAATATACTCTTCTTTCCAATTATGATCCCTATGATATGTGAGTTTTAACTGGAAATCAAGAACTAAAAATAATAACATAAAATAGAAAATTAATTAATATAAACATATAAGCAATAAAAAATATAGAGAATAATAAAAAATTTGAAGCTTATTAGTAAAGATGGTATATATTATTCCATCAGTATATTAATAGTATTTTTTTAATTTTTCTATTGCATTACGAGCTGCTTTTTTTACAATTTCATCAATATCTGTTTCTTTATTAAAATTTTTGATTTCATCTATAAGTCAATTGAAAATTGGTATTGAATTTTCAATAGTTGGGTATCATCTATGAGAGATATGAAGTGTAGCATGCAAAAATATCTATAATATGATAAATTAAAAGTTAATAAAAAGTAAGAAATTTGTGCAAATATTTAAATAATATAAATTATTAGTTTATTACATATAATAATTTTTTTATATATTCAAGTAAATCCCATTCAGCATCAGTTAATTTCTATCATCATAAATCTCTGTCTGCTGTTGCTATATTATCCAACATCTTTGATAAAACAAAATAAAATTAAAAACTTGTAATGAATTGTTGTAAATTTTGTATAATAAACTTTACCTCATGTAATTCTAAGCTCTGTTTTATCATTTCAAATGTTGAGTTTTAACATGTTTTAATATCAATCACAAAGTTCTTTATCAGGTAAATGAGCAGCTTCACACTGACGTAAAAACTTTTCTCATTTTTGTGAAGACGCATGAATCTTAACAACAAGTTTTTTAAGCTAAAAATAAAATACATTGTTCAGGTTAATTTTTGTAAAGATAATTTATTAATCATATATTAAATACTGATCTTAGGAATAACTTCAGATACTTCTTCATTATTTAATAATTCATTTTTATTTTCCACGTATCTAACTTTTAAAGTTGAAAGCACGTCCTATACTGCTAAATTGATGATATATGCCAAAACATCAAATGTGATTATTGTATGCAGTGAATTCAATATTTCGATCTTTACAAGTTTTTTCTAATGTTTTTATGAGAGTATTGTTATTTGTAATGTTATCAGTAATGCATGCTAATGCTCTCCATAAGCCAAGCTGGCTTGAAGGCTTGCAAGCTGGCTTGATTAATCATCTGGCTTGATTAATCCTGGCTTGATGAGCCGGCTTGACAAGCCTAATACAAAATTTACCATAATTTACCAAAATTTTATCTGTCTATTAACTCTACTGTCCTGGCTCCATAGCGATCTTCCTGACACGTGTAGCTTCATTTTAAGCCTACATTTACTTTATATAACATTAATGCATAAAGATGCATAATTTCCTTATATAATATATATGTTATACAAAGTAAAAGTAGGCTTACACGCGTCAGGAAGATCACTATGGAGCCAGGACAGTAGAGTTAATAGACAGATAAAATTTTGGTAAATTTTGGTAAATTTTGTATTAGGCTTGTTAAGCCCTGGGATTAATCAAGCCGGCTGGATTAATTAAGCCAGGATTAATCAAACCAGCTGGATTAATCAAGCCAGGATTAATTAAGCCAGCTGGATTAATCAAGCTGAGCTGGCTTGAAATAAGCTTGATAAGTCAAGTCAACTTACAAGTCAGCTTGGCTTGATTCAAACCGGCTTATAGAGAGCTTTAATGCATGCTATAATCTATAAATTTAATATCAAATATTATTCCCTCATTTGTAACGTAAGTAAATTTACCTGCAAACTTTTTGAACTTAATTTACTATATAATAAGCATATTAAAATATGGAAAAATTAGCATTACATTGCACTACAACTCTTCATTTATAATGCATTCAATTTTTGTTGTAAAATTTGAAAAATTTAAATTTTATATAATAAGTAAAATTTTCAATAAATTTTATCACAAATATCTTACAGGCAAATTTGTCTGCAAAGGTTAATAAATTGGTTTATGAAATTCTTTACTTATATTTTATATAAAAGCTCATTGAAATATTTATTTACAAGCATATAGAGAAATATGATTTATGTTATATATTACAAAATTGCAGGTAAATTTGCCTGGAAATTTTATAATTTATGGCAATTTTGTAATATGCAAAATTCTATCAGTAATATAATGAACTATACTTTAAATAAAAAGTAAATAAAATTATTTTAAAATTTTTTTCTGAAAGACTAAGTCTCCAGATGACCTTCTTAGCCATTTTTTATCATTTTTTATTTTTTATTCATTTGTGCTTTTATTATCATTACTTTATTATTTCATTATCATTATTTTTTCATAAATAAAGTCAGAATATAAATTATATTATATTCTTTTTGATTGATTAAAATCATATAACAAAATTGTAATATATAAACCGTCCATAAAAAACAAATAACAAGTCATATAATTCATATAAATCATAAGATGCTATATGCCAATACTGATTACTTTGCTCTATAAAAAGTTTTTATTTACAATTATTTAATAAAAAACTTTTTTTTAGTTAGAAAGTTTAAGACTTGAGCTATTCAAAAATATATAATTTGTCATGGTTTGTATTACATATTAAATATTTAGATGATAACTAAAAATTGCAGGCAAATATGCCTGCAAAGGTTTACAGATGAAGGAATAATGAATTAAAGATGATGTTAATTATAATTAATTAAAAAAATAGTTGAAACGTAGATAATACCTTTGTAAGGATTCTCATATTGTCACAACTTTTTACAAATGATTCATGTAAATTTTCCCCAGAATAGGACTCAGATAACTTATAAAAGTCGATTAAAATTTCTTTCAATTTCCATTTGTGACTTATCCAATATATGGTTATTCCAAGAAATGGAATGTAATTCAGTGACGTCCAAACATCCAGTATAAATGAAAGTCAACTTGGTACATTCTAATAATTCAATATTATTAGTATTTATTATTTATATTATAAAATTAAATAATAATAACAAATATGAAATACCTGTAAAATCTCCTGTATTCTATTTCTTTTTTCATTAAATTTCTCGATAATATCGTTGTGTAAAGTATCTGCTGATGGAACTTTAGAAATAGGGTTAAGTATACGAAATAAAAGTTTAAGGTGTTCACTTACTACAGCTGTAAAAGATTAGTCATCACAAATAACCCATTTGACAATAAATCTCAAAATGTTCCTAAAGTATAACGCTAAATTTCTTTATTAATATTAAGTAATAAAAAGTATAAAATGCAATATATAAAAAAAAAGAAAAATAAACACTTACAGATAATTCTTTTTTTACAAATTTATCTATTTCACCACTTTCTACCTCTATTTTGATTTTGCTGAAATGTTTTCTTTGCATATATTTGTAAAGATTAGTAGTGTTACCACCTGTCTTTTATATGTCATCCTTATTAAATAAATTTTATACTCAGTATACTGCTAAATTAACAAGTTATTTTATAATAATAATAATACACTCATCCACAATAATTATACTGAGCTTTTTTATTATTTTCTACTAATGTAAAATGTGACTATACAGAGCTATAAGTCCTTGTTGAAAAACCTGCACTTTCGCTTAAACTGTCACTCATTTCAAAAAGTAGAAAAAAAGATGATCAGATAATCAATCATTTAAATATTAAATCATGTAATTGCAGATCTTGATATTTAATCCAGGTTTACTTGAGTCAAGTCAAGTATTAAATTAACTCAGAATCAACATGAATTGGAATTAATTTGTAATCTGAATTGATTATTATATAATGGAAAATTCTCAAATCTAACTTGACTCAACTCAATTTGACTTGCGAGTTAATTCAGATTGACTCAATTCATTCAAAGTTCTAACTGCAAACGTTACAATTAATAACGTAAAAATATTAGGGATTAGCATAGTTTGAATTGCATCATGATATATTAATATATACAATTAGGCTGCATATTTTAACAAAAAGTTATTGTATCCTTCTACCATTCCTGCAGACATCTTTGAGAGGTTTACAGTCCTGTCTGAGTAGTTATTGCTTGCAGACTACTTAGATGATTTCTTGTCCTGGTAGTCACTTTATGATACCATTGGGAGTACCTTTAGGTGCTAGATAGTCCTTATAGATAGTAATAGTCATAGATGTACCGTATTTTGCAAGTTATAGCAGTACCACTTATGTATAGTACCCATATAAAATTTTTTTGGTTTTTTAAAGTACCCAGATATTTTGCATAAGATATTTGATTTTTAACCTTCAAAATTTGTAAAATACCTAAGATATAATACTAGAAACTGTAATGTAAAATAAATGATGCAATATAAATTCCTGTACCCTCCCCAGTACCCATGCTGTATTCCTTCATGTAATATACCCTGAATATAGCCTTCAACTTCTTAAAATATGTATTATACTTCAGATATTATAGCTCCCCTTATACAGTAATATCTTTGTGATAGTTTACCTTCTAATAGGTTTAGATCAACTATAATGTTTATAAGCCAAATGGTATATGTATAAAGTTCAAAGGCTGAATTCGATTTCTTTAGTGAATTTGATATGCTAGTAGTAATTTTTGGAGTAGATTAACTCTTTGGTAAAATGATTCTGCATTCTCTGAAACTTCCTGTTCTGGTAGTCACTGGTTTGATGATATGGGGGCTTTGTAATAGAAAGAGACGAAACTCCAAAAAAATTAATTTTATATTCATATAACAAAAATATTTCAAATGTTATAATTTTTTCAGATTTTATATTAACTTATTTTTTATTTTTTTTTTGAGTTTTGTCCCTTTCTATTGCAAAGATCCCATATGGCCATTTGGTATACATTCACTTACCATACTATTAGAGGATAATATAACTGTAGTCCTGAAGTATAAGAATTGTGAGGTTGTAGTGGTTTTGAGTAAACTTGCATTCCTAATATAAGGTTATAAAAGGGTATCTAGATAATCATCTGTTGTACCATAGTCTTCAAGTAGATGGTTATTACATTTGGGTAGAGGGTTTCAAATATAGAAATCTGATTTAACCTTGTATGTTTGTTAAAAGAAGGAACTTCCTTAAATCTGGGGTAAGTTGCGAAATAGAAAGGTCTACTTGGAGCAGAGTTAGGTATGAGGTTAGTAATAATAGAAAATCTTTAGGGGTCTGCTGAATCCTTCATAATCTGCTTAATCTTAAGCAAACATACAAAAAAAAAAAGAAATATTTTGACTTTTGCTTTTAATTTTGACTTTATGTATAATTCCTATGAAAAGTATTTATACTTAAAATATACCTATACTCTTATTAAAATATACTTTTTGGAAAGTACTAGTTCATCAGAACATAGTTAGGTAATTCTTGGCTGGCTGGAGAGTCAGGTAACCCTCTGGCTTACTTAAATAAGTGTTAATTTTAATTTGTGATATATTTATATTATATTTAAAATATATCTAAAAAGTTCTAAAATGTACTTTTAATGTACTTGTATTTTACCCAAATACTTAAATTATATGTAGATTTTAAGTACAATATAAGTGTAATTTTTTGCATACTTAAAATACATTAAAAAATCTAATTTAAGTATATTTTAAGTATAATTAAGTATTTAGGCAAAATACAAGTACATTAAAAATATATTTTAAAACTATTTTAGATATTTTAAGTATAATATAAATATATCGCAAATTAAAATTAATGCTTATTTTAAGTATATTTTAATAAAATTATAAGTATATTTTAAGTATAAATACTTTTCATGGGGAATTTTGAGAATCAGTAATTGGATTTTAATGTTCTTAGACTTATTAGATTCAATTCAACAAGACAAATATTATAGTATTTAAATTATCTCTGTAGATGCAATATTAGTCAAGATATTTCATTTTAAAATTTTATTACATTAGATCTGAATTATTTTAGTATTGTTTAGGGTTCTTCTGTAATCCTTTAAAATATTCTCAACATATTCTAATGAACTTTCCCTTTTAATTAAAGTCTTAAATATAACAATACTGTGTTTAATAAATTAGTTCTAATATTGCTTAATTTAGGACAATTTTAAAGATGATTAATTGTTTCTTTATGTAGTAAATAAAATTGATATTTCAATTCAACTGGATAAATATCAGGGGTTTTTTATGTAAATTATCAAGTATAGGAAGTTTATTTACTTTATTTTTTATTTATATGAAATGTTGTTAACCAATTCATTTCAAAAAGAAATTTTTTATAATTAATATTGTAATTACAATTTAGAATTAAAAATAATTAATAAAGAATTCCATTTGAAAATCTCAATAAAATTTTTGTAATTTTTATATTATATATTTAGATTTTATTATATAATTTTATTTTTTACTTTAATATTTACTAAGATACAATAAAAGTATTTTATTTAATATAAATAAAAAAAAGAATATTAAAATATCACCTGTTATCATTACACAAAAAATATTTTTTGAATTTTCAAAAATTTTAACAATTTATTTTACATATTTATTATTTAAATTGAAATTTTTGAAAAAGGATTTATGATGTATTTTTTAGTTTTGGACTTCTGGCCAAAATTATAATTTTCAGCTAGAATTAAGTAGTGTGGTGATGATTGCCACTGGTGATCTTTAGTAATACCCAAATAAAAATATAAAATATTTAAAATTCTAATTAAAATCTATTATAATAAGTTTTGCTATATTTTAAATATTTAATATATATTAGTTTATTTTTATTTTTTATTTTTTATACTGCAGCACATTTATAAGATAATTACATCAGTAAGAATGTTTAATACATAAAGTAAAATTAACTAAAAAACATATATATTAGTTTAGTACTTTAGTTAGATATAATCATATAATTATATTTAAGTAAATTTACATTTTTTTTTATAATAAATATTAACATAATTCTATAATATTAATAAAATTAAAATTTAAAATTTTTGACTATTATATCAATATAGTAAATAATAAGTTTTTGATAAAATAAATAAAAATTTATATTAAAAATGTATTTTATATATATTAAATATTTCAGTTAATAGAAACTATTTACATAAACTTTATAACAAAATCCAAATATTATTCAATAATTTAAGTATTATCCCATAAGTATATAACTGATACCAATTTATTAAATAATCATTAGAATCTGCATAAATAATTAATTTTTTATATACAGCTTGTATTTTGCAATTAAAATTATAATCTGTATTAAAATTATAGTTTCAGCTATAATTATAAATACTGTTCATATTTTTTATAATTTTTAATTCGTATTATCATATATAAAATTTAATAATTTTTTTTCATTATATTTAATTGCTGTTATAGTAAAGATAAATAATCTGAGGGAAAAAGTAGGATTATACAAAAGGTGACTATATTGGATAAAAAATTTTTTTATGGTAAAGATGCTCGTATGCTCGATGGACAATATCATGTGATTATCAGCAACAATAGTATTTTTAGCACTATTGTGGCGTTACCAGTTTATCCGTGTATCGAGTAACAGAAAATTCATTTCCAAAATCAGTCATTTCCAAAACCTGTCATTCCATGCATATATGGCATATATGCTAGTATCCAAACAAAAAAAAACAATAAAATAATAACTTTGCAGTGTGCAAAAGAAAACATATAAAATACAAATATTATTTAACCCCTCCCTACAAACAAAGACACATATTTGTCTTTTCAAGCATAATATTACAGATCCAAACATTTTTTTTTTTTTGGGTTTTTTTTTGTCTTGTGAAAGCGAATGCGATTATAATATATCTTCTATGTTTAATCCCAACTGAAAAAGATGATGTATTATTACCTCTTCTCCAAAGTCCAATTTATTTCCTAAATTATTATATTCTATTATTATTATTATTTATATATATATCAAATGTTATGATAACGATTATATTATTGATCTGAATCATTATCTTCTGTGCCTTCAGCAAGCCATCGATCAAGAATAGGATTTTTCGATGCATCTATAGATAAATCTTTTGAACCCTCTCGCGGTGGTTCCCTGGGTCGTTCTCTAATCACCTCTCTAACCTCCCGAATTACTTGTTCCCTGGGAGCCTCTCTGTACAAACTGACCTCTTTTGATGATAATATTCTGGGTAACTCTTTTGGTAACTCATTGCTATGAACCGTTTTAGGAACTTTGGACAACTCTCTTAAAGAAGCCTTAGAAAACTCTTTGGGTGCTAAAATAATAGGTGTTTCCCTACGTGTTTCCGAAACACTTTCTCGGTTAGAACTACGACGAAGTCGTTTTGCTCGAGGTTCTTTTTTCCGTCGAGAGGAGGAGATACTAACACTGGACGTAGGTGGAATTATGTTAGGGAGTGAAGTCATAGGATGGAATTGTGAGGATGAAGAAATTTGTAGTGGCTGTGGTGGCGGTAGTTGCGGTCTTATTGGTTTCCGCAATTGCATTGCCATTAAATCCTCTGCCATTTCTTCTTCATTGGTTCCTGTCGGATGGAAACGTATAGAAATAGCAAAAATATTGTTAAGGATAATGCAAACAACAAATAGAATTTATTAGATTAAAGAATGGGTTATGATAATAAAGGATATTTAAATTGAATAATTGACTATATTGAATGTCAATATTAGTTTTCGGTGAACGTGGTTGTCCGTTTTGTAATCTGCTATAAACCGGTGAAGATATACGAACATCTGATCCTTTATTAGCTACTTTATAATTTGGATCGAATGGTGTTCCTTCTATTTTTTTCATCACCAAATCCAGTAGATTATCCTCAGGTTCTGACATTAAATAGGAATAAAAAGATTTTAAAAATGAAATAGACACAAGAGAAACATTAATTTTACGAAAAAAAAATGAAATACTTACTCTTATAATACTCCCTCTTAAGTTGACTTTTTTTCATTTCCAGCTCTTCTATCATCATTGTCCTCAGTCTATGTCTGTCGTTCTACATTATATGAAATATAGAATAAATAATTAATTATACAAAGAATTCTGGTTGTGTCTTAAAAATACTTACCAAAAATTCGTCCCGTATCTGTTTTTCCTGCGCAGCGAATACAGTTTCTATTGCATTTTTATGGTGGTCCCGGCGTTTTTCGGCTCTTAATGTAAGAGCCCTATGTTTCTCTTCAATATTATCCATCTGTTTTGATAACGTTGGATGAAGGCCATCTTTAATTGCGTTATTCTCTTCGTCGAGATCATTTAACCTTGAAATATACACCCTATATGATAAAAAAAAAAAAATGGTTTAAATAAATGTACATATTTATGTATTGTCTGAACGAAGTGTTAAAGTGAGAATTTTCTTTTTTTTACCTTTCTTTTAGTGACTTAAATTGAATAACAATTTCGTCCGCACGCCGCTTTTGAGTTCTATAGTTGCGTTTCAAGTTTATGGCGTCCTCGTCATCTGAGGAATGACTGTCGAAAAGAATTTCAGTATCTTCTGTACATATGAATTATAATATAATGTTAATAAACTAAAAAATGCTTACAAAACAATAAGTTCAACGAATATTACCCATATGTTCCTTTTGTAAAATAGAGCGTCGAGTCATAACACCATCGCTTTTATTGTTGTGACAAGAGCGGGTGTTTGTTCGTGAAGAAGCTTTACGGTGAGTTGCTTCCCGCGCGGATTCAACAGAACTTGCACGCGTCGTTGAAGGGGAACCAGTAGACGAAGGTGTAACAGCGTTAGGATAGGACCTCAAACGTTGCTTAACCGCAAAGTCACCTTTAACGAAAAAAGAATAAAAGGTAAGGTTATTAAAGGGAGCTTTTTTTTGTAATAAAAACTTTTTAATTCTTATACCGTTAGTATGTGCTGTTTTTGTTGAAGCTCGTGTTGTCGGCCTCTCAGGAGCTTTGCGAGACTTTGAAGCCGGCATTTTGGTTATTTCACTTCCGTGGTTCATAGGCGAGAGGAAAATAAAGGAAAAATTCAAAACTAAATATTAAGATAGAACGGTTCATAATTTATAATGAAAAAATTATATTTTATATCTGACGGGCATATCTATAAATCAATTTAAGTGGCTTAGCTAAGTTTATATGGACATTGTATCGAATTGCAGGTAACTTGTGAGACGGTGAATTAAATTCATACAACGAATCGGAGACTGTCAGCCATGTTAAGTATGACACGTGCACGATTATCGATATGAAATTAGATCAACTTACTTTTACATTTTTTAACAAGAAATGTAATTATGATTACAAAAAGAGAGGAGATTAGATAATTATATACCTCTAAAAGATGAATATCCCGAGTTTTACATTAATACAAAGTTAAGAAAATATCAAAAATATCGCATCAAGTGATTAATCCAACAGTTACTATTTCACTAATCATAATATAAATTTATAATCGTATAAATCGTATATTTATTTTATTTATTTTCAAAGATATCAAAAATAACAATCACACACTTCTTAAATAAAGTATTTTTAGCGCGAACAAAATTATATATAAACAGATATAAAGCATGTCGAGAATATTTAATGGTAGTAGAGATAAATTAGTTGTGGAGATCGGACGCATTCAAATACTAAACAAGGCAAAGATTCGTGTAACATATATATTTTTTCTGCCTATAAAACTCCAAATTTTACGGAATGATTTGTATGAGGTTAGCCTGGTTAACTCTTGTATAATATATACATATTTTTGAAGGGAATTTTTATACTACAAAAGAAAGGATAACAGCGAAACTAAAAATTAGTTTAAAATAATTTTTCCATATTTCCTCTGATTTTTTCCCTTTTAGTAGTCTAATATTTGAAAATCGCTTATTATTCACCAATTCTTTTTAAGTTACTTTACCAATTCGAGTAATTTGGATAAAAAAAAGTGGAATAATAAGTTTTAAATCTGTTTTGTAATTAATATTTGGCCGAATAAGAAAGCCTTTAAACCTTTAAATTTTAACTTTTTTACCACTTTACCATATCCGAGACCATAAATACTCTGTCGTTTCTGCCAAATCATGTGATTTTAATATCTCGTCGTACGTTCTTTTTGAAACATGGTTCACGGAACCCCGCAGGCTACAAAAATTATTCTAAATTTAGGTTCAAATATAAATAATTTAAATTTTAAAATGCTATATAGAGTAAGGACGATCATCGTGTGATCTGGTATCGATTGCGCTAAATCTCTGTCAAAAAGAAACACATAATACGCTTAACTTTCGCCCAACGGGCAATTTCACCAAACGTCAAAAAATTTTTGACCACAATTAATAAACAACAAAACAAATGCACGTGATGAAGTAACAGTTTACTTGATTAATTACCGGAATATGCTAATCTTTAAATGGATAATTTAACCCCGGTTGTGTAAAATTAGTTAATGCATTAATTTATTGTAACAATTTGTGTGATTTAATTATTAAACTTCTCGACAATATATAAAGATATCTTGTTTTCCTCCCCCCAAAAAATCTCATTGTTTACATTAATTTTGTAAATAAAATATTATTAATCTTTAAAAATCAAAACTACAAAATGCCGCCAGAACTTTTTGATAATGAATTGATTCAATATAAACTAACAGAAACTGAACATGACGATTTTGTTAGATCATTAAATATGAATGATGAACCAATTCCAGTAGTTTTCGTTGAAGGGTTTTTAGGTCCTGGCAAACCTGCTTATTGGGGTCCACTTGAAAAAATATTTTCTTCTTCCGATGATGGAAATAAAAAAAATCAAAAATCAAAAAATAGACGATGTATTTTTATTACACCTGGTTGTGTAAGTTCTTTACACGATAGAGCCATCGAAATTTTTTATCAAATTAAAGGTGGAAGAGGTATTTATTAATTATCGAAAAAAAAGACCGTTTTCTGCGCCACAAATATTATTTTCTGTTAAAATTTTTTTTATATTAATAATCAAAGTTGATTATGGCGAAGAACATTCTAAAAAATATGGTCATTCTCGTTATGGTCGTGAATATCCAGGTTCAAAAATATTGTTTATTAAGTGATTATGTAAGTTGTATTCACGTGACTTCAGAATTCTTAAACATTTATATCTTAAAATAAAATAGGGTTATATCCGGAATGGAGTGCGTCCAAACCATTGCATTTTCTTGGCCATTCTTTTGTATGATTATAAAAAAATTATTTTTATTTAATTGCTGTTTTTTTTCGTTGATTTAATTACTCATTTTATTATAATTATAGGGTGGTGTAACTATTTGGAAACTCCAACAGTTATTGGCTAGTGACTCTTTTCCAAGTTATCTTAATCCACATCCTGATATGGTACTTTCTCTTACTGCAGTATCTTCTCCATTAAAAGGTGATCAATTCAATTCAATTCAAAAAAAAAGGATCCAAATGATATTTATAATATAACACGGTTTAAAATTTTATATAGGAAGCCAAAGTGTATATCTTTTAGGAGCCACAGCTGATTCAACTGGAAAAGTTCGTCCTTTCTCTTTCGGCGCATGGCTTGGTAGACTCGTTCATATTTATGAGTATTTAGATATTAAATGGTTAAAAAGTATAGCTTATGACTTTAATGTAGATCATTGGAATTTAAGTTTTCGTAAAAATTGGGACTTTTCTTCATTATTACCTTGGAATATTAAAAAAGCTACCAACACTTTAATAGAAGAAAAGAATGAATTGATGCAAGAAACGGCAGATTCATTGTGTTTAACGTATGGTTTATTACAATGTTTATATAAAAGCCCTTGGTTTAATTGTGTAGATAATGCTCCTTATGATATGACTATACATGCTATGAAAGAACTTAATGCTACAAGTAAAACTTTCGAAAAAACATTTTATAGGACTTACGTCGCGTCTATTGTAAGTTTAAAAATACAATAATAACAAATATTACTAACAATTTTTTTTTTTTTAAAAAAAAAAAATTTTTTTTAATTTATCTATTATTTCTTTTAGACGTGTGAAGATCATGTAACAAAATATCATCAACCGAAATTTTCATTTTCTCTTCCAATTCCAATTTACTTTCTCTCCAAATATACTGGAACTTTTAAATTTCCCGAAAATACACCAGATCCACCAGTTTCATATGAAGAAATGTATAAATGGTATGAAAATGATGGAATATGTCCAAAATATTCCCAAGAACATCCTCATCATGATTGTTCATCGGACAAATGTAAACATCAAAAAGGATTACCCGAAGGCGCTGCTTCGTGTAAAATTGAAGCCGGTATATGGGATGTTTGGGAAAATGACAATACTTCTCATTTTGGTCTCATATCTGTATGTTATGAATCACATAAACAAAAATTATTTTTTAATGGTTATAAAGAATATTTAGATCAAATAGATAAATTATATAACAGGTAACATGTGGTACATGATATTTTTTTCTTGACAATTTTCTCAAGCTATAATTAATATAAAATTAATATAGCTTATTAGATCGATGATAATTTGGCATACAATTTTAATAAATAATCATAGAATAAAAAATTATTGCATAGACATGTTAAGATACAAATTTATTATCTGTTATTAACTATTTCCTTAAATTTTTATATACTAAAGGACTTAAGGACTTGCCCTATTTAGAGTTTAAATAAAATATTATATAAACTTAATAACTTTATATATTCAAGAATTTCTTTTTTACCGTCTATTATGATTAAAATTGTTGGTAAAACTAAACATTATCTTCATTATCATTTTCTTCTTCATCACTGCTAGATACGGCAATTGCTAATTCACGTTGAAATTGTTCAGCAAATTCTGCAATAGTTTGTCCTTGCGATAAATCGAAAATTTCTCGCGGGTAGCGATTTACAGCAAATGGTTGGCTACGTGATTGACTGGCCTCAGTTTGAGAAGTGATGAGTCGAAATGATGGTGGTCCAGTTGCTTAATTCATGTGAAAGAAATTTCAGTTACAAGAATTAATTGAGTGAACCATATCTCACTGAACAAACCTGTCAGAATTTCTTCCCAAGTATACATAAGACTATCCGTCATAGGTCCAAAAGGATTGAAATCAATCAACCAAACTCTCTCTCTGTTCCGTGTTACATATACATCAAAAACATCTGAAATGATATAAATGATTTAGTTTATAACAGATGTTAAAAGTGTATAAATTTTATACATACAATGTCGATTAAAAAATTTATTTTGTATATGAGTTTCAAAAAATTGAATAATCTTCGTTTCCAATTCTTCTTTTATGTCGTTCAAAAAAGAGTAATAATTGACATCCCGCTGTGATATGGCTTGAATTTTAAAGGACAATTATGAAAATATATTAGTAATTGAAAATGAGTTTGTGTGTCTTTACTAAAATCATATTAATTGCACGAAATTGACACACCTTTCATATTAAATCAAATACGCGCTTACCAACTAATTCTTCCTCTTTTACAAAACATCGAAATTCCATGGAAGGAGCTACATCATACCACTTTCTCAACACCAACTCAAATTCATTTGGTCGATGTCTCCTACTATCACTTTGATTATCATAATAACAATCATCAAATGCATGATCAAGATCATGAGCAATAAAATCGGATGATTTAAGGAGAAGAAATATGTCAGAAGGTGAATTACATTTGAGTGTGTTAGTAGCTGAAATCCATGTGGCATCCTAAACCAAAAAAAAAGTTAACGAAATATATCATCATGAATGAAGTGTATAATATAAATTACCCTTGGAGAGCTCCAATTGAGTTTTGGAAAAACTGATCCATCAAATTCATCAATTATATCCCAAATCTGCTGTTCCAAATCTGGAAAACTTGGAAGCGGTTGCTTAATCGGTTGACAATATAGATATTAGATAAAGGAATTAAATGATATTGGAGTCTATTCAAGCAAAAAATGCATACATTTTCATCATCTTCATCGATATCCGTTTCATTAGCATTGAAATCATCATTATTATCACTAACTTCTCTCAGGTGGCTTCCTTCAAGATAACTAGATAAATAATAAAGTCAACTTTTCTAAAAATTTAAAATTTTATACATTTGTTAATATTTACTTTTGTTCAGGAAGAAAAACTCCATCAGCATGTAAGTATTCGACAAATTCTTCTGACAACGGTTTAATTATTTTTGACTTTATACTGACACGCCGAAAGTTATTGTACCACGAAGAAAACGTACAATTAAGAATATGTTGTTCCGTGAGCGGAGGAAAAGGAAATGAAGTTTCTGTAAAGTGCGGTTGTGATGCTCGATTTCCTGTTGGTACAGGCATGCTTTTGAGAATAAATTAAGTATTCAAGATTCGAAGTGCCATGTAATTTTGATGTAATTCGATCATAATTTGTGAAACCTAAAATGTTTAAATAGTAACACAGCAATTTAGATTTATGGTGGCTTTAACTAGTTTTTTTTTGCAATTTTAATTCAAGGTTAAAAGTAAATAAATTTGAACATGAATGACAAAAAAATTTTCAAGCTCAAATTATAACAATAGGTAACGTTTAATCTAAATGAATGGCATCAAGATGATTTTTTGATATATTGTGCGAAACTTGGTTTTGCTTCGTGCGCTCTTTAGCAAAAGCTTGTTTAAGTGACTTTTTCTCAGTTCGACGTTTCTTTAAAAAAAAATTCAAAATTAGTCCGGGCTAGAAGATTAACAATTATTTAAAATTAAGTCAAAGAGTTCTACCTTTCTTTCAAACTTGATATTCTGTTTACGTAATTTCTTTTCTTCTTTTGATTCATTTTTTGATCTTACTTTGCCGAAGTTTACTACAATGTAAAGTAAATGATTTTAGATTCTACATTTTAAAATATGTTCTAAATAGTAAGAAATCATTTTATTTACATTTTTCATTTTCTTCGTTTTCTTGACCTTTGTCTCTTTCCTCCTCCTCTTCCTCATCTGTTTTGTTCTCAGTAGACAATTTAACTATAGGCAAACCAGTCTTTTGATTTACATTAATCTTCTGACTATTTTTACGAGACTTCTCTCTTATTAAAGTAGGATGATTTTCAAGATTTGAATACGTGCCTTATATTTTATATATATATATATATTAATAAAAATTTTAGAGGGTTTGTACAAGAAAAGACTCTTCTCACTTACTCAATATAGACTGACAATCCCAATTTTGACCTTCATCTTTTTCCTCACTTTCAACATGGACAAAAATATCTCTGCTTCTCTCTCCTTTAATTGTTTCATTTTGACTTGAATTATCATCATTAACGATTATTTTTCCTAAACCTTGTCTTATGGTTTCTAACTGATCTTGTACATTATCGCCTTCCAATTTTTGTACAATTTTACGACCGTCAATTTCATATTTGTCAAGAAATTCATCAAGAATTTGCGAAAAATCTTGACGCATCTGCGAAGATGTTGATTCGTCATCAGATTCATCATCATCATCTATATATTCTTTTGAAATCTATATCAATTAAAAGAAATATATATTTTTATTATCGTTACTGTTAATAATTAATAACTTTTCAATTTTGTACCTTTTCAAATTGCTCATCCAATAAACGAAGTTTATCATTTCTAAACATAACAGAACTCGTCATTGAATAACCACCAGTTGTTCTTGATCTCTTATCATCATCATCATCATCACTTTCTTTTTCACGATTTTTATTTCTTCTGAAGTTTTTATATTCCAGTTCCCAATTTTCAACTTCTTTCTCATCATGTTCAGAATCTTCCTCTTCCTCTTCATAAAATTCGTCATTTTCAGCATTTAAAGCTGCAAAGAAATCATCATCTAAATCATCATTTATATATGCATCATCTTCAAGTGCTTCCAATGTTTCCCGAAGTTTTGGATCCATATCAGGCTGAAACCCCTGTATATCTATTAAAAATTTTTATTCTTAGATTAACAGCATCTTTTAATTAAGTGAGCAAGTTAAATACCTTCGGGAATTGCTGATTGATTTAAAAATCCTACTGGTAATTCTTCTTTTGATGGCAGAACTTCTTCTGGCAATGATATCTTAACTTTTCGATCTTTCTTGGAAGAAACCAGAACATCCTTAATATATTATAAATAAATATGTTAGAAATTTATAACTAAACTTTTACTTAAATGTAGAATTGAATTTTAATGATTTTTCACTCTATGGCTCAGTAGGAACAATTGGTTAAAAAGATATATAAATTCACATATTTCATTCAAATATCATTTTAATAATGCTCATCATAATCCGATAAAATCATATTCTTTATAAGGAGAAGAAATGTTAAAAAATTCTTTATCATCTTACTTTAATATTATCTGATTTTAAACCCTTTTTTAATTCAAAGTTTCCAACTGTCTTCTTTTCTTTCTTTGAAGCCTCAACAAATACTGCTTCACCTTCATTTTCACCAATTTGCTTTAAATGCTGAAGATAATTATATTCTGTATCATCAAAGTATACTCCATATAATGCTGCTTGTCCAACTCGACTTTATTTATCATTTGTTTAGTTAATATATATGTGTGCAAGAATATAATAATGAAAAAAATGAAGGAAAACCTTTCAATTTCCTTTTGTCTTCTTTGATGATCTTCAAAATCATTATGTTCGACAATTTGTTTGTTCTTACCCTATTTAAAAAGACAATGCCAAAAAATTTTATATTGAATTTTTTCAAAAATGCATATAAATTTTTTTTATTTAAATAAAGATTAAATTACAAATGTGATTAAGGATTTTTTTTAAAAAAAAAAAGAAAAGGAAAGAAAGAAATATCTGCTTTTCAGATAATAACAAAGTTCCTTTAATTTATAGAAATAAAAAATAATGTTACCCTCAAATTCGATGGAACAACTTCAACTAATACTCTAGAAGACGCTTCATTATCATTTATCAATGGATCTCTTTGTGATCTATGAACTACTTGAAAGTATTTTGCGTTCTTACGATCAATAAAAGGTTTTTTACCCATTCTTGAAAGCGAAAAGTTGAAAGTCACAATAGTTCCACTTTAGAAATAATCCACGTGATAATGATCAGCCATTCATTCATTTAATGTACACAATCCTTTGCATCTTAATGAGCTTCTTAAAAGAGCAAAAATTTTATTGAAAGATGATCCGGGAAATTTCCGTAATCTCTAAATATTGTTTCAATAATTCCCATAAATAGCAAATCAGATAATCAGATGACTCTCCCTTTACACATTTCTATAAATATATAAAAAGTTCAAACTTTGCGATTGCAAAAGTTCTAGAAGTTATTCATCATATTTTATAGTCAGTTTACACTTCAAATAAATGGCGAATAATAATTTAAATATACAACAGCTTCCATTCGAAGTACTTCAACAAATTTTTATATTTTCATGCAATCCAGCATTTGCTTCTGTATCACGTTTGTTTCATTATATTGCAAATTCTCAAACAAGTGTGAAAACTCAATGGCTTTTACATAAGTTTAAATATGATTGTCCTAAAGCATTATATCGTGGATTAAAATGGAGGTTCTTTAATAAAAACATTTTATATCAATTGGATTCGATCTATTATCAATCTAATTGCAAAAAAGGCGAAACTTCAGATAAAGTAATTCCATATAAAGATCGCCCAATTCCCCAATGGTTTTTTAACGTTCCCGACCCGAATAAGGTAGATTATGAATTAGTAAAGATTCTTCTCGATCGTGGTGCTTCCCCTAATGAACCTGATGGATATCCAATCATCAAATCTGCTCAGCTCGGACGACTCAAGATGGCAGAACTTCTAATATCTTTTCACGCTAAAGCTGATATCAAAGATAATATGGCTTTGACAGTGGCTTCAAAATCAAATGATTTCGATATGGTTAAATTATTGTTAAATAATGATGTAAAAGCTGATTCAAATGCGTTGAAGATTGCCGTGGAAAAGAAAAATTGGAAGATGGCTGAATTTTTAATGTCAAAAGGAGCTACACCTACTCCTGAAGTTGTGGAGGCCTTTGAGAAAAACAAATGATAGGTTTAAAATTAATGGATTATATTTTTCTATAATTTAAAAAAAAAATCTTTCTCTATTTGTAAAAAAAATTTAAAAAATTTTCAATTCTTTAATACTATGCAAAGTTAATAGTTAATGATATGATATATGTAAAGATATAAGTTAAAAAAAACTATGACAATTAAATACATGTATAAAGATTTATTTATAATATAATGTATTGCCAATTATTTCCCCAATTGGATTACAACCACAACTGATCGCAAGCATTGGAAAAGAAAAGATAGAACCAAGAACTAATCCAAAAACTAATCCAAATGACATAATAGTTCCAGCAAGGTCTCTTGCAACACCTTCAACTTGTGGTGCAGCCATCATTGTTAAAGAACCAATATAACCATTAGTTATTGCAAACAGCAACAAGATCAAGAAATATATTACATCGCTGTTAATAATTAATGGAAAGGTTCTCATTCCAATTGAACCAACATCCACATTGCACATTAAGAAAAGTGGCAAAAATATAATACGTGCAATCGACATGCGTGCAAGTTTTACAGAATCTGTTATAATAAAGAACTGTAGAGAAGGTAGGGATCGACCGAGCCAATCTCCGAGGTTAAATATCAAGAAATGTAAAGGAATAAATAAATAATCTTGGAGGAATTTATTTTTGTTTTCATTCTTAACAGTCGATTTGATATATGCAGTTATTGAGGGGTAAACAGACAGGGTCACAGCGAAGACAAATCCCACTGCAAATACGAGAATACGGATATTATCAAATGTTGTTCTAATTGAATTTGTATCATATGTAGTTTCTATTCTTCGCGCTTGCTCTCTGTGATGTAGATAAAGAGGCGAGCGAATCAGAATAAAATAAAAAGATATTAAAGTCAAAATAGCAATTATAAAGGCACAAAGAAAATATAAAAGTGCACTGCGTGACAAATCATTTTCTGCCGGCGTGTCAAATGTTATTGACGGTGGGGCGGCCAAAGCACTGAGAATTTGAAAGATAGCAACTGCTGACCCGGCCAAACCTTAATTAAAAAGTAAAGTTTTAGAAATGTCATATTCATTAAAAGATACATTCTTATTTCCATAGGTTACCTTGACCGCTAAATATTCGAATCATGTGAAAAAAAAAAATTTTTTTAAAAAAAAATGAGAAAAAGATAGAAGGAAATAATTATAGTATTGGTTTTACCTCATGACTGATACAGTATAATTAGGTGAAAATTGAGAGACGAGAGCGAATATTTCATTTTGAAGAAACGCAGTTGTCACACCCGCGATACCAATCAACGCGATAACAAAATAGAAATAATACGTAGGGCCAAATGACTCAACATATTGGGTAGATATTGCAATTAATAAAAATTTTAATACCATAAATATAAGTGTTATGGTTATTCGACGGGGAATATTTTCCTAGTGTAATTATAAAGAAGTTTTGATGTGATAAAATTAAAATTAAGATAAGGTATTAATTCTGGATTTACTTACCAAATTATGGGTATATAAGGCAAGCCCAAGAAAGAAAAAATTAAAACTCGTGAATACAACGGAAAAGTAGTTTTGAAAGTTATTCTCGTATGCTGAACCACGAAAACTTTCGTGAAAGAATACAGAAGCAGTAATGAATACTACCGAAACATATAATAATTTCCAATAAATAATCATAAAAATCACTTGAATTATAAAATTACATATATCATTATTCTATACCGTTCCATCCCAAAAGCATGGTAACACCCTGTAATAAAAATGTCAAATACACAATTCGATAATTATCTCTGGGAGGCACGTCTTCTCTCGCTTGTGAAGAACCTTCATGATTCAGGATAGGAGCATACGCTTGTTCTTCTTCCCGGTGGCTAAAAACATTATTAAGTAATTGATTAAGTCGCGAATACATTATAATAGAATTTAAGATTTCAGTATGGAAATTTTTGAAATCTAATCAAGGTAGTCAATTGATGATTAAATATTATTCAAGATGATAAACATATTTTGATTTTTGTACCAGTTTTTTAGTATACAACAGAAGTTAAGATACACATACAATAAAATGTATAAACTTCAACGTTGGATACACATTGATTCAGCTCATCAGATGGACAAATATCTGTACGTTCGGCGTTTTGCCTATTCCAAATTAATAGCCCGATTATGATTAAATATGACCGATTAGGGAAATTTATCCAATCTTCTATTTATTTATAATGAACTCGTTTTTCAAATTCGGATTCACATAGTTTCACTGAATAGCATTAAATGTGAAAAAATACAACGGGCATGAAAATTAAGACGACAACTTTACTAATCAGCTGCGCAAAGGATTAAAATCACAATTTATGATCGCTAACGACACCAATTACGTAATTCAATGCTCGCCGAACCCTTCGTTGTTTTGTAAACTTAAAGTCAATTTATTTTTTGCTTATTTGATGATTTGTTTTTATTTCTTAATGCACCACCAGCAAATATCATTTCTACAGAACCTATTACTTTCGCAATCTCTTTTTGTAATGAGATTTCATTCTTTACTTTTTGATACAAGATATTTATAAGCTTTGTTATTTCCGAAGATTGCCCAATTACTGGGGAATACAGTTCTAAAATAACAAAATGTTAGTATAAACGCTTAAAATGTTATTCTATTATTATGTATAAGAAATATACCTAATATAACTTGCGAAACATCAATCATGAGACTTGTATATTTTGGATCAGTAATCCAAGTATTCACAAATTTGATTAAAGGTGCCAAAGAGGTTTCATCTCGTCCAGCGATTGCTATTGTCAAAGCATCGCGAAGTATGAGCTCTTGAATTAACGAAACCGTTAAAACTGGAAGTATATTCTGTAATTACGTGAAAGAACACATCTTAAGGAATTGACCATATATTAAAACCAAAATCACAAATAAACATATACGCACGGGTCTTAACACAGCATCAAGTGCGTTCGAATATTGAAAGTTCTTCAAGTATTTATCATACTTTGCTAACCTTTCCTTTCGCTTTGCTTCTATTACATGATCGTCCTTGTTTAAAAAAATTTAACGTCAAGTCCTAACAAAAAATAAAAAAATAACGTTTAAGGATATTGTCTCACTATCCGATATACCTTATTTCCACTGTGATTAAAACCACGAATAAAGTATTGATAAGTGCCCGGTTTTGGTTGTTTTTTTTCATGATTTGACGCTGTTTCTACGTTTCTAATTCGTACAGTTAAAGAACCAGATGTCATCCCGGCTACAATGCGAGTTTCATCAGGCTGAGTTTAATATTTAATTAGAGGCATAATATTATCTGTTTCATTAAATGCAAACTTATTGTGAGCCGTCCCCAACCTCAGGCCTCTATAAATGACTTACTGAAATTGCAAGGCTTAAAATTGGATCGGAATATGTTAAATCATGCACAACTTCAAAATTTTTAGTATCACAAACTTTAACGTGGTGATCTAAAGATCCAGTAAGAAGTCGAGAATGGATTGAATTAAAGCACATCGAAGTAACCGTTTTTTGATGGTTTGATATGGAATGAACAACTCGACTTCCACCATTAATATCCCAAACCTTTATAATTGGTCCACCTTAAAATATTAAGGTCACAAGTAAGAATGTCAATGACTTTTTATATAGTGGAAAAATCCTTTTTAAAAACCTGCTGAAATTACTGTTCCACCACTAGGAAATATTAAAACTTCTTCCACAGGCATTTCATGAGCCAAAGTCATAGTACAAGTATTCGTGCGCAAATCCCAAAGTTTTACTGTTTGATCATAAGAACCAGATAATACTAAATGAGGATTATCGTTACTTATCAAACCAGCTCGTACATAATCCTTTAATTTAATTTATTAAATTAAATTAGCAAGTTAATTTCAAAAATCACTTGTTGAAAAGAAACACTAACCTGGTGTCCTTCAAGAACTGATATCGGTTCTTGTCCGGATATATCCCAAATTTTAACAGTTTTATCATCTGAACAAGAGAGAATTTGTGTTTTCACAGGGGCAAATTTAGTTATCTGCACAGGACTAATGAATAATTGTTAACATTCTATAATTATAATTCGGTTATAATAATATTATGCATGCATAATTTACAGTTTATGCCCTTTCATTGTTCTTAATATTGCTCTGCTATTAATATCGAAAATCTATGCAACCCGAATTTACTGAATATTAATATATCATTGAATAAAATTAGAAAAGAAAAATATGACTATTACATGTATACCTGAATCAACCCAGTAGCGTCTCCAGCGACAAGAAGTTTACCGTCATTTCGAATATTCCCGCTATATGCGATGTCATTAAACCTTGATATTGACTTCGTTACTTGATAATTTTTCGAAGAATAAACTTGAACATGTGTGGATGACGTTACGGCGAAATTATATGGTGCGAGAGGAGAGAAACAAATTGAAGTTACGGTCGCAATTTCTTTCAATTTTACTTTTGTCTAGAAAATAAATATTATATGTTAATTTATTTGAATAAAATAAAATATTTTTGTGCATAACGTGTTTTCCCATGTTAAAGTAAAGATTCACCTTAAATCCTTTCCAGTATCTTGACTCATTTGTATTGCTATCAACAGGTTTTGCAAATTTTCTTATTGATAATTTTTTGTACGGAGCAGCCATTTTTTTTTTAAAAAAATTTTTTTTTTTGAAATTTATATCTGTATCACCAAAATTTGATTGGTTGCTTACATCAAAAAATTTTTCTTTTATAAGACGAATTATTCTTGGTGAATTACTTCCATATTAAAAATATGAGCGGATGGAAACCTGGTTTAAAAAAAATTTATCTCCCTAATATAATTTTCCGTTTGATGCGCACACCCTCTCTACCTCCAAATAAAGTGGCATTTCGAATTCCAACCAATATTAATAAACTAGATATAAAAGATTATCTAACAAATATTTATAAACTTGATGTAGTTGATGTGCGTACTATGGTTTATGCTGCAGAAACACAAGTAAACCTCCAGAGATATAGACCTAGTTATAAAAAAGCTATTGTTACTTTAGGTAATGATTTTAGTTATCCTCCAAGACCTATAGAGTTAAAATATTCCGATGCCGAACTTTTTCAGGAAGATAGAAAATCTCGATATAGAAAGTTGGCTGGTTGGAAATCTAGACCTATTAGAGTGCTCGTAAAACAAGAAGAAAATTATAAACTAAAAGAAGAGAAGGATAAGCAAATCAAAGAAAGAAATTCTGAAGTAGAAAAAACCGAAGTAAATTAATATGATGAGAATTCACAATTTTAATTATCATTTATTTCAACAAATAAATTTTTATTTATAAATAAAATGAAATAAACAAATTATTAAGCTTTATAGTTTGCTTCTTTTTGGTACAAGTTTCTTATAAACATCTGAAAATAAATAGTCTTTTGGTATAAAAACATGATCCGTCAGATTTTTGATATCTACCATCTCAGGTCGAATTTCAGAAAGCGTATTTGCTCCTGCGAGTCGCATAGCCAATTCCAATTCATCTTTTAACAATTGAAGTGCGCGTTCTACGCCTGCCTGTCCATAAGATGACATTGCATAAAGCAATGGCCTCCCGATTCCTACAGCTTTTGCTCCTAAAGCTATTGCTTTGAAAATATCAGTCCCGCGCCGTATACCACCATCCACGTATATTTCCATTTTGTCATATAAACCTTCTTTCTTTAATACTTCAACAACCTCCGGAAGAATCTCAATTCCAGAACGAGCGAAGTCAAGCTGGCGACCTCCATGATTTGAAAGAACTATTCCCTCGCAGCCATATTTGGCTGCAAGTACTGCATCCTCAGTAGTTTGAATACCCTTGAGTATAATAGGCATTTTTGTTATCGATCTGAACCATTCCAAATCTTTCCAACTTAAGCCTGTATCAATAAATGAAGAAATCGCTCTTGCGGTCCCTTGATCACGTCTTATATCCTTTTCTTCTTGAAGATGAGGTGGTTCATGTATGAATTTTACGCGCATATCTTTCTCGCGACGACCCAACTGTGGTGCATCTACAGTTATAAAAAGAGCTTTACAACCTTTCTGCTCTGCTGCTTGAACAACCTTTCGTGTAATATCTCTATTCCTATTAACATATAACTGAAAAAACTGAACTTGTCCTTCCCGTCTAGCATTTGTCATCTCATCTAAAGAGCAAGAAGCGAGAGTAGGTAACATTTGAATTATGTTTTGTGTATGCGCAGCACGAGTAAGAACTACCTCCCCTTCGGGATGACCTAACTTTCCCAGTGCAGTGGCAGTTATATACACAGGGAAAGATGAATCGTAACCTAAAAGTTTTGTTCTCGTATCCACATACGTTACATCTCTCATAACTCTAGGTCGTAACCAAATACGTTGAAAAGCATTATGATTTTCTCTGAGAGTAATTTCATCATCTGAACCTGAACTGTAATAAGCCCAAGTCTCAGCTGATAATACTTGTGAAGCTACCGCTTCAAAATCGTACATATTTAACATTTCGCTTAAATCAGGTTTATTTTCATTTGCTTGACGGCGTTTTTTATCCTCTTCAGTTTCTACTTTAACGGTTTTCACAACTGTAGCAGGGTCAATACTCCCAAGACAAACTTCGGGAGGCAAATAATGGTCAATAATATCTGGTGGATGAACTGGATCGAATGCCGCTGTAGCATCCTTGCCAGCCTGATTAAGAATGACTCTACTTCCACCTGGATGTTCAGGAAGAAAATTTGTTAAATCATATACTTTATCGTGAATAATTACCCAACAGTCCTCACGAGTGTTGTGCTTGCTAACTTCTTGAGCTGAAATCAGCTTCATTCTGTATGTTTCTCAAGATTTTTCCAAAAAGGCTATAAATTGATAAATTCAGTTAAATCAATCTTGTGTAGCAATAATCATGTGATTTGTCATTCATATAAATACATATAAATTCGCAATTCATAAACGACTTCAAAGATGTCGAATTTTGGAAGATTTCCTCCTACAACAAGTAGCTCTCCTTTTGGTACCGGTTCTACAGCTAGTCCTTTTGGGCAATCCACCACAGCAGGCTTTGGGAATTTTCCAGGTAGGTTGACCGATCATTTTCAGGTTTTTTGTAGCGTTTTAGTTTAGCGCAGTAGCGGACAGAGGTATCGTGTCCGAGATCTTTTACTAGTAGTCTCAGTAAGTTTTGCATTTTTTTTTAGCAACAACTGCCCCAGCATTTGGTGGTAGTTATGGTTTCGGAGCGCAACCTTCAACCGCCACAAGACCTCAGTTTGGATTTGGAGGTTTTGGACAGGCAACACAACCAGCTGCTGGTGGATTTGGCTTTGGTCAGACAACACAACCAGCTGCTGGTGGATTTGGATTTGGTCAGACTACACAACCAGCTGCTGGCGGATTTGGATTTGGACAGTCAACACAACCAGCTGCCGGTGGATTTGGATTTGGTCAAGCTACTACAACACAACCGACTGGATTTGGATTCAATACGACAAGACCTAGTGGATTTGGATTCGGACAAACCTCACAACAAACAGGATTTGGATTTGGGCAGTCGACACAACCTGCTGCTGGTGGATTTGGGTTTGGACAATCAACACAACCTGCTGCTGGTGGTTTTGGATTTGGTCAAACGACACAACCGGCTGCTGGTGGATTTGGATTTGGTCAAACTGCTGCAACACAATCGACTGGTTTTGGATTTGGCGCAACAAGGCCTAGTGGTTTTGGATTCGGACAAGCGACACAACCGGCTGCTGGTGGATTTGGATTTGGTCAAACTACTACAACACAATCGACCGGGTTTGGATTCGGTACACCAAAGCCTAGTGGTTTTGGATTTGGGCAGTCGACACAACCAGCCGCTGGTGGATTTGGATTTGGTCAAACTACTACAACACAATCGACTGGTTTTGGATTCGGTACAACAAGGCCGAGTGGTTTTGGATTTGGTGGTTTTGGACAGTCAACACAACCAACTGCTGGTGGGTTTGGATTTGGTCAAACGACACAACCGGCTGCTGGTGGATTTGGATTTGGTCAAACTGCTGCAACACAATCGACTGGTTTTGGATTTGGCGCAACAAGGCCTAGTGGTTTTGGATTCGGACAAGCGACACAACCGGCTGCTGGTGGATTTGGATTTGGTCAAACTACTACAACACAATCGACCGGGTTTGGATTCGGTACAACAAAACCTGGTGGTTTTGGTGGTTTTGGACAGTCGACACAACCAGCCGCTGGTGGATTTGCTTTTGGACAAACTACACAACCAGCAGGATTTGGATCTTCAGTAGGTGGCTTTGGTTTTGGATCTTCACAACCTGGCAGTGGCTTTGGTTTTGGATCTTCACAACCTGGTGGTGGCTATGGCTTTGGACAATCATCACAACCCAGTATGTTTAGCTTCGGCCAAACTTCACAATCAATTGCAGCGCCTCAATTGAATCTTGGTGGTGGCGCCTTTGGATTATCAACTCAGCCGGGAACTTCGATTGGTATACAATTTTGAATACTTTCGTTATATAAATTTTTTTATAAGCCATTACTTTAATAATCTTATTATGTTAGTTCCGGCTTTTGGTATTGGTACTGGCACTAGTACTTTGCAGCCGACTAGTTTAGTCACAACACAACCAAGTAAGGATTATATTTAACTTTTAACTAGTATAATTTTATATAAATTTTTTTTTCGGATGACAATACTTAATGGTATCACAGGTCAACAATTACAACAACATCGGACACCCGTTCAAGAACTACATGAATTGATGAATTCTTGGAATACGTACAGCCCCCAGTGTCAGTTTATTGTAAGTACATTTAATTACAATATGTGATGTGCTCGCTTTTATCGTATGTAAATAATTCTAACTGTAATATTATCTTTGTCAGACTTATTTCTTCAATTTATCAAATCCTGGTTCAGTGCAATATTTCCAACCGCAACAGCAACAGCGTTGGACACAGGAACTTTGGGAAGAAGCACAAAAAAATAACCCAGATAAAACTATGTTAGTAATAATATTGATGTGAGATATATTATAATTATGGTGCAAATTATATTTAAATTAAAATATGACTATTATTAGAATGATGCCAATTGTAGCTGTTGGGTTCGAAGACTTAAAAAAGAGGATTATAGAGCATTTAAACGGTAAAAACGAAATTTCTGCAAGATTAAAGGTAAATTTAATTTAATAACTATTATTCTTTTTCCGAGATATTATATTTATATTGAAAATATCATTATAGGATATCGGAAATAAAATAGAGGCATTGCAAATTAAACATAACTTAGAAACTTCCGTAAATTTGGAAAATCAAAAACGGAAGCATATGGAATTGACGCAACGAGTTATCAAGGTTTGTGAATTAAGTTTAGTAAAATATTTAAAAAGTCTAAATTATTTAATTTATGTTAAATCGATATAGCTTATGAAACGAATTCAAGTAGTACGTCTTAGGGGAACTATGATCCGTTCAGGTGAAGAGCAACTCAAAGGACGTCTAGAGGAAATCAAACAAAATTTGTTAAGGCCAATGGTTAAACTTGATCATATCAAGACACAATATAGTATATTAAAAATACATTGGGATAATCGTGAACCATCAGTAGCTCATAAATACAACACTGTTGATGCAAATCAATTAGAAAATATCGTGAAGGTAAGTATTCGTTATGTATTCGATTTAATGATCAATGAATTTAAACAGCTTTAAACCCATTTTAGGTTCTTGGCGCTGAACACACAGGAATAGTACATGGTATTGATACATTGAAGAAGGATTCAAAAGATATTGATCTGATCGTTAAAAACCTTAATGAAGTTGTTAGATCATAGAAATCATAGAAGCCTCAAAAAAAAAAAGAATTTTATTATTATCGAGGCGTAAAGATTTCATGAAATTGGATGATAATTATGACTGGCAAGATTTGAAAATATTAGTTGAGATTTCCGGGTATTATTTTTAACCTAATTAATGTTAATAATAAAGAAATAATTTTTAAAAAATATTAAAATAATAAAATAAATACTAGTGTAAATTTATGTAATCAAATTGTTATATTTTTAAGGGGTGTATCAACTGTACAAGCAGTATCAATAACTTATTCCAAATGGATTCGTCCTCCAATAATTAAATTAAACGTATATTGGCTCGCTAGTGGCTCGCTTTCCTGTTTCACAAAAAACAAGTTAAACATTTGCCCCAAATTGCGCAATTTATGATCATCTTTGATTAAATGATTAAATGTAACATCTTGATTAAAAATTTTTTCGCGTAAAATTAAATATCTGTAGTCCCATTATTGATATGTAACAGTATAAATACACCCATTTATTTATGAATTACATTTTACTAACGTTTATAATCTAGTAATAATAACTAGTAATTAATCATAATGTCTGACGACGGAACTTTTTTATTTACCTCAGAATCTGTTGGTGAAGGTCATCCAGGTAAATTCTCATTTTATTTATTTAAATAAATGAACGTTCATAAATAAATGGAACATCTTGTTACATACTATAGCATTTGCTTAAATTAATAATAATAATAATAATAATAAATATAGCCGTAACACACTCTAGTACTTTGCATATTTATATTTCTTATAAAAAAAGAATTATAGCCATTTAAGAATTATTTCGAAATAAACCTTTTGAATTAATCGCTAGTCTTTCTTAATATAGATAAAATTGCTGACCAAGTATCGGATGCAATCTTGGATGCTTGTCTCAAAATTGATCCTTTTTCCAAAGTTGCTTGTGAGACCGCAACGAAGACTGGGTTGATTTTTGTATTTGGAGAAATTACAAGCAAAGCTACTCTTGATTATCAACAGATTGTCAGAGATACTATTAAACGTATTGGTTATGATGATTCATCCAAGGGATTTGATTACAAGACATGTAATGTGCTTGTAGCTATCGAGCAACAATCGCCCGATATTGCCCAAGGTCTTGTACAAAAAGGCGAAAACATTGAAGAAATTGGTGCTGGTGATCAAGGTATAAATCAAATATTTTCTTGTTATTTTTTATTTTTATAATTTTAATCATTTATGTTATTTAGGTATTATGTTCGGGTATGCTACTGACGAAACTCCTGAGTTAATGCCACTTAGCCTGGTATTAGCTCACAAGTTAAACAAAAAAATGGCAGATCTTCGTAGAGATCAAACTCTTAACTGGTGAGATGTCATATATTTCATTATTTCATTTTTTTGTACATCATTTTAAATTTCACGGATCATTATAGGCTTCGACCAGATTCCAAGTCCCAAGTTACCGTACGTTATAAGAAAGAAAATGGCGCATTAATCCCTATTGAAGTTGATTCCATTGTAATTTCAATACAACATTCTCCTGAAATTGATACACCACAACTTCGAGCTCAAATAAAGGAACACGTTATCAATAAAGTTATACCAGCACAATACCTCACGGAAAGAACTATTTATCATATACAACCTTCCGGATTATTTGTTATCGGTGGGCCTCAAGGTGATGCTGGTTTAACAGGACGTAAGATTATTGTTGATACGGTAAGATACTATGATACTGTGAATTTATTTTTATTTGATTCTTACGTAACAAAAAAAAATCAACGGCAGTACGGTGGTCATGGTGCCCACGGTGGTGGTGCTTTCTCTGGCAAGGATTGGTCCAAAGTTGATCGCTCTGCTGCATACACTGGTAAATTGAAATTTTTTTTTCCTTTTTTTTAATGTGTAATTACTTTTTATTACGATTAATGTGATTTTATTTCATTCAGCTCGCTGGATTGCCAAATCTCTCGTTGCGGCTAAGTTGGCGCGTCGCGTATTGGTTCAACTTTCTTATGCTATTGGAGTTGCTGAACCTCTTTCTATCTTTGTTGATACCTATGGTACTTCAACTATAAAAGAATCCGAGATATTGAACATTATTAAAAAGAACTTTGATTTGAAACCAGGTGTTATTGTACAACAACTTGGTCTTCATAAACCAAGTGGTTGGAGTTATCAACAAACTGCCGCTTATGGACATTTTGGTCGGGAAGAGGTAAATCATTATTTATTATGCATTTATTTTGTTATCATTCCAAAATATTTTTCTTAATAAGAAAATACTTTTAACAGTTTCCATGGGAAAAAGTCAAGGCTTTGGACATTTAATAAAATCCTATTTATTTATTTTAATATACATATTTACTAAAGAATTGACTCCATCTTTATGTAACCTAAAAAGTCTAATATTACTAAATTTTACACTGTATTTGCTCAATAATTAATTATAATTATATATAATAATTATCTTGTAATTCATAACTTTAGACGGTTACATATAATAAAATAATATTAACCCAGAATTTGTACAGTTTTTTTTTTGGTTTTTAATTGCAAAATGTAATTTTTTAAAAGGGTCTTGTTTTTTTATCACCATGGCGAGTGTCACGTGCCATGTCAATCATTTCCTTTTTGGAATATTTGTGAAACCATTTTCACCAATTTTGCAAGGAGCAAAATTTCCTTTTTTGGAATTTGTGTAACGACATATAATTTTGACCGGAATTACGGAGGTTGGCCGGAATTAACGGTGTGACGAATAAAGTGACAAATAAGATTTTTTCACCGAAAAAATTCCGTCCCCAAAATACTTAGTGATTTACTGAAAGCTTAGGGTGTGATGACATGTGATATTTTAACCGTTACACGGAATACCAAAAAAGGAAATTTTGCTCCCTGCAAAAATTGGTGAAAATGGTTTCACAAACAGTGTTAGTATATTCTGGAATATGGAAACTGGAAACGTGTATTCCAGTTCCAGTGTTCCAGTATTCCAATGGGAGTTTCACCAGAATACAAATGGAACACTGGAATACTGGAATTTGGTTTGGAATACTGGAATATAAAAAATTATTATGGAACACTGGAATTTAGCTTGGAATAATGTTTTATCAGTAAAATTTATGATTTTACAAAAAAAGATCTTTATTTAATGAATAAAGTACATTCAAATATGTGAATTAGAAGACATATTGGAAAAAAAACTAGGTGCTACTAATCTAGATTTAAATAAAGTTGTTAAACACCATTTTGCATCATCATTATCTGCAGGATGAATTCGTGAATTAAGTAATTCATTTAATTCAGAAGAATCTTCGTCTATTTCACCATCTGTATTATTATCTTCATTCACATCTTCGTCATCTAATCCTTCAAACCATAATTTAATAAATTCATCTACTTCACCGTTATCTTCATTATCTTCATTATCACTTTCATTATAAATGTCATTATCATCTATGTTCAATTCTGGTGGTTCCATTATAGTGTCATCAATTTCCTCATCTCCAATAGGTGCTGCTACTCTATTATTGTAAACTCGTTGATCATCAAATGAAATACTTTTTAAAAATTTTTCTCTTTGAAGTTCACCATGAATTTGTGCCATCTATAATACTTTAGAATACTAAATTAAAAACTGAAAATTAATAATTCCCATGGATGAAAATAACCATTCACATGAAGCAGAATTTACACATATACTAAACAGCTTAATTGCTATTTGTGATAATTCTGGAACAGAATCACTTAAAAATGACCAATAATCTAAAGGAGTTTGTTTTAATTCTAATAAAGAAGTTTCATTAAACAGAAAATGATTTTCTTTGTATGCTAATAATTCCCGTACCATAGAAGTTGGCTTTTTACCAAACCATCTAACGTAGTAATATTGAACCCATTTGTTAAGATTAATATGAGAAAGTTTAGGGTTAGATGCAAAAAATTGTAATTTGTAAGATGGATGTAGAAAAAAGGATAATATAAGTAAAGGTTATTCCCATGCTTTCCATCGCCTTTCTAATCTTTCTATCATTATTTTCTTATAATTTTCGTCATTACATTCTGAAGTACATTGCATAAAATATCCAAAAGAATGCAATACATCATATAATCGAGCCTTATCTTTTTGCAATAAGTTCAGTGCAGTACAATATGGATAAAGAATTTTTTCTAGCTTTACAAGATTCACCCAAAAATCTGAATTATTAATAATTGATATAATATTACTAGCCATTATTTTGTTACTATTGTTCTCTTCTATTTCATCGTGTACAACTGTTACATCATTAAAATCGTTCCTTCCTGCTAAAGACTAGTAATATTTAAAAGTAGCCATTAAATTAATAACTTATTTAATAAATCATTATTAAAAATTGAAAATTACCTTTAACGCACGTTTATTTTTAAGAACAGATTGGTAACAAAAGTAGTAAGAATTCCAACGCGTTTGACCAGATTGTATTAATGTAATATATTTGTTATATATTCTTTGTTGTTCATCACGAAGATCTTTTGTAAATTTTGATGATGCATTAAAATATTTGACAATTGTAATTGCATTCTTTGAAGTTTCAAGTAACATTGATGATGATTTAACAACATCCGCCACACAAAGATTTGCTTGATGCGCAAAACAAGGTAGAAAGACTATGTCTTTATGTATACGTCTCAATTTTTTTCTAAATAATTAAGTATTATTATTTATTAATAACATATAAATTTAAAAATTAAAATTAAAATAATTTCTTACCGGGCTGCATTGTAAAAGGAAGCAGAGTCAGTGACAACAGTATTTATTTTTATGTCTTTTGCCTGAGTATCATTTAAAAATGTACTAATATACTTAATAGCTGCATCAGTATTTTCACGATCTCCGCTAATATCTTTTGCCCCCCATATTAATACTTGTCCATCTGATCTTGTAATTACCAAACCTAAAATATTT
>JADRCO010000409.1:0-34414 GCA_021464525.1 Rhizophagus sp. LPA8_4_AMF | reverse complement strand
AAAAAAAAAAAAAAAAAAAAAAAAAAAGAGAATCTATATATAAAAAAAAAAGTATTACAATAATAATAGCAATTCAAAAAATAATTACTTTGCGTTATTCATATGTTAGAATCAACATCCTTCGGTTTTAAGATGTCGAATAAATATAAAAACATACCTTATGAAAAAAATGGTTTAAATCTCGTAAATTTTTTTTTGTATGATTTTATTATGATGACGGGTTTTCGGTTTAAAAAATTTTTGTAAGGAAGAACCTAAAAATTCTTTTTTTTTTGATCCAAATAATCTTAGTTTCGGGTTTACTTTTAATTGCCAACCAATAATGTAATAGTTGATTGAATATCACATACGTAACATGGCAAATTGCGTAAGTTACATCTTCATTTGGTAAAAAAGGAATATAATTTACATCAAATACAATCAAATCAAAAGATTTTGCATACAAAATCAAAGCAAAAAAGAAAGTCCTATAATATCTTTGTTACAACAAGATCTAATTATGGGGTTAACCTTATGAGAAATCTGCAGTATCATTTTTAGATTTAAAATTTTTTTGGGCAATTTTTGGGGCATAATTTTGAAATCTTGAGAAATCTGTAAAAAGCTGATTCTATATAAATATATATTACTATGTGTATTTAATTAATTAATTAATTTATTTATTTATTATTCTATAAAGGCAGGTTCATACTTTCCTATCTATAAGCTCAAAGACTAAATTTTTTGAATTCTCTAATTTTTTTTTTTTAAATAATACATTAAATAAATACATTAAATAACTTCTTTAGTTAATTATTAAAACTTTGTCGATTCGAATATTAGATTTTCTCGCGGATTGGCTCCCAATTCATGTTACATTGCTTACCCGATTTGGACATAATCGTGTGCTTTTTGTCAAACCAAAATAGTTATACATTTTTGTCGTAATCTTGCATGAATAACTTACCAATGTGTGTAATGTGTAATTTTACATCATAGCGTGTTTAATATGAATTCAGTAATAGATTTATGGCTATTGGATAAAGCGGGTTACCTTTGTTTTAAGTTTACGGAGTCAACCTTATATGTCACAAAGAATTCATATTCTATTTCGGAGGTTCAAATAGACAATGTTAAATTACACACAGTATTCATATGACGTATATTTATTCATTTAAAAAGACATGTGTAAGTATGTGTAAGTATGTGTAAATCTACAAATTTCATGATACAATGAAAGGAATAAAAAATGAAAGAGTTTGTAACACCAAAATTAAACATTAAAACCTTTGAATACACTTGAATATCTGGGTTATTTCCTTAAATTTTAGGATAAATAATACTGGTATAACATTCAATTGAGAAATCTGTTTGGTTATGTAACAATATAAATCGTCATCTTTTTTGTTCTTTTATTGTTCATATTATTTTAACTTTAATTACTTAAATGGATAATATCAATGAGTGATTTTTTGTTAAAAGTTATTATAATATCCTTAAATAGGTTAATAATTGAAGTATTATTTCAGTTGATTTACAATGAAATAAATTTTTTGGTACAAATAATGTACTATGACGTGATTCAATTGCGCCGTCACAGTTCTTTTACGTAAAATTATTTTTATCCGAATAAAATCCTTTAAATTTCTCAGAATCACGCGATATAAAATTTAAATAGGTTTACAAAAGATATCATTGTGCTTAAAATGACCTGTTTCATATTGCATTACTTTTCTTGTACGTATGTATTACAATATAATTATGCTGGTCAAGTCGTCAAGGATAGTAACACGAGGATGAGGCTGGTGGGTTGGACAGTTAGTCATGATGTTTGTATTGCATAAGGAACAAACTTTTTTTTTAATAGCAACTACTTTTATTTAGTTAATTAGAATATGAATATTCTCTTTAATTAAAATATTTTTACTTGAAAAAAAATACGGTGATAATATATGTTAACACAATACCGAAAAATTCCGATTTCATACATCTTTTCAAATTTTTCAAGTATTAAACATCCTTCTTTTTCATATAGCATATGTTTAAATGCCCCTTTATGATTTCTATGCAAGTACAACATAAACATTTCCGATTTTCCGTATTTTTCCGAACAATTTACTAAGTTTCATTTAACCCGTTTAATATAAACCCCTCAAAAATTCTTTCTAAATTGATTAAATTCATAATAATCAAATATGGTAATATACCCCTAGCCAGAGATCAATTACACAAAAAAATAATTTACGGGTTAAAATGGGTTAAAATGGGTTAAAATGTCAAATAGTTAAATAGTTAAATGTTATTTTTTTTTTTCAAAAGAGTTTTTAATTGATAGTACTTTTATTTATTACGTACGTTTATATTATTAGAAAAAAAAAATTTAATTCGTAAATATTATATTTAATAATGTTAATCGTCAAAAGTAATATATTCGTGTATAAAACGGTAAAATGCTTGAAATTCAGATAGAATATATCCTATATATCGGATTAACATCATAGAAGGTAATAAAACATATTAAAAATGTGTTCAATTTGATGTTAAATGCCCTGTTCCAATAATATCTTGTCGGTTTTTCTTTACACGAGCCTATTTCACAGCGGCAACGATGATAATTGCCGTACCAACGGGGATTAAAATCTTAATATTTCTTCTTGATCGAAGTTATTAACAAAATAAACCTGCTTTTTAATAAAGTCTAAGAAATACTTTTGTTCAACACGCCTTTTAAAATTTTACGATAATAACCTTACTTACGTAGCTTTTATCCTAATTCTGATTAGCTAATTTGAGAAGGATTACATAGATTATCATAGATACATAGCGCAAATCAAAAGTAAGAAAATATATATATTTAATTATATTTCATCACAAAGAATAACATCACAAATATCACAAAGAATAACAGCCAAGAATAACATCTATTATCATCATTTTGTTGTCATTATTAGGAAGAAACCAGATGGTATAGGATATCGCGAGTTATATGGTAAGAGATCTAATGTTATAATAAGTAAAACCATGAGATTCGCTAATTATTCTATTTTTTTTTAGAAAGCTTTTCAAGATGAAAGCATTAGAATTAATTAGAAATTTAACATAATTATTGATAATTTTCTAATTTTTCCTTTCGGAAGAGTTGATGATGTCTTCAAATATTATATTTTCCAAAATTATTTTTAGAGAGGTTATTTAATATTAGTAACTATATAACAAAATATTATATACAATATATTATCGAAACCTTTATTTTCACGTTTGCCGATCCTTGTTGATCACCATTGTTGTTAGATTTGCAGATCATTGTCGATCACCAATGTGTATTGCCATATATATTGGATTACATGATTACATGCAAATCTAATAATATAATTTTAGTTTTTCTTCAAAGTCACCTTACTTAGGAACGTATTAATTATTTATGTTGAGGAGTTTGTTTTTCATCTTCAGTTTTGGAAGTAACAATTGAGTAACAATTGAGTTAAGTATTGACTTGTTTCATTAACAATATTATGTGAAATATATGAGGATATTTCCTTTAAAGTTGATTCTGGGTATAATTGGATAGTACTTTGGTGAATTTCTTTTAAGAAAATTCCAGAATTCTTTAACCACCTGCATCAGCCTTAACTTTATGGTTGTCAATAATCTGTAAGTCGATAATTTGACTCTTATAAAAATTGTCTTTCCAAAAAGAGAAAAAGGAGAAATAATGTACTATATATTGCGCATAGAATGTAGATGAACATGATAGGCACGAACATTTCTATATTGATATTGGGGAATTAAAGATATAATCATTTTCAGAACTTGCGAATTTGCTGAACGACGAAAATATGCGTTATACGTTCGGGAAAACAGTTTATCAACATAATATACTGTATAATTCACGCTTGAATCAACTGTTAGATATGGGTGGTAGCCTAGTAGGATATGGGTGGTAGAATATGGGTAGTAGAACTTGCGTGATAGAACTTGTGTGGTAGAATACTGGTAGAATACTGGTAGAATATTACTGGATAATCTTTCCAAGACAATATACTTTTGCATTACACTCAGATATTATTGCAGGTAAGATCTTTAACTACTTTTTATTAAAAATGTTTGCGATATTATTTACCCATATACTTTATTTACTCATATACTTTATTTGTCCATACTTTATTAATAAGAATTCGAGTACGACATTTTAGATGAACATTTACCTGTATCAGCAGTAATTTGATACAGTGGACTGAATTATTTTTGGCTATACATTATTTACTGCTGGTACTTGTATTTTACGATTATTTTTTGAAATGATTTTAGTGAATTTTTTTGAAAAAGATTTATTTTGTTATTAATTGTAACAAAGAAACACTAAAAAGTAATAAAATTATTTATTATCATGAGATTTAACATTATCTTATTATTTGATTTCACGATATTGTATAATTTTATAATTTTAATATTGTATAATAAATAAAGAATTTAAGAACTTTATTTTTTATTAATATCAGAGATTGGTTATATTTGTATATAAAAAAATTCCTTGTAGGATCAAAATTTTATGCGCCCATCAAACGACAAGTAAATAATGATTTCATGAAACAAAGATATATCTCACGATATTGGTAAAGATATCTTGAGATCAAATTACTAGCAATTGCTAGCAAAAGATCTAAGAGAATGTGTTTTTTAAGTGTCGTATTTGACTAAACAATTTATTAACATACTAATATTAATATTAACAGTCGCACATTCAACAATTATGTTATTTCTTGCAATGATTCATAAAAGCTTACATTCTAACTTTATTAAAAACATAACTGACAAGGTAAGATTAAGTATTAACCTGATTGTTTCGTTGAACTAGCCTGAATTCTTGTTGAATTAAAATCAATCGACTTTTCTATTCATAAAAATATACATAACAATTAGCAATGTTAGCAATGTTGAATAGAAAGATTAAATTATGGTGGTTTTCAAAAATTGAGGTAATGCGTGACGATCATCAAAACACAAAACACAAACCGCAAATGATTGGCAATCATGTGATATATAACCAACCAAAATGAAAATCGAAACGCGTTTGATTTTAATAAGAATTTTTTGGAAAATATCATAAAAATTTAAAAAAAAAAAAAAATATCAATCTATCATAATCCGTATAAATAAATCTAAAATATTTAAGAATCATAAATTTAATGTCAATTAATTTGAATTATAATTGTTTCATAATAAAATACTTTGTAAAATTTAAAAAAAAAATATGATGTTAAATAAATTATATTATTGAAAGTATATTAAAAAAAAAAAAAAAATTGAATAAAGTAAATAAATCTATATTATAAAAAAAAATTCTTGATCATCTAAATTATTTAAACATAGTTTTCATAAGTTTTATTTGATTTAATAATTAATTTATGTCGTATAGTATCTCTTTAACGCTAATAGAAAATGTAATTATTAATTATTAGACAATTTTTTTTTTAAAAAAAGAGCACAACTAACAAAATAAATAAACAAATCTCATAAAGAGGACTCATAATTATACATACAATAACACCCCCTATCACCACTATTTGATTATTTTCTCGTTTTCTAATATTACATGTATTAGAATTCAAAAAAAAAATTATTATTATTTTCTATAAAGAACTTACCTTAACCCATCAATTTTTTAGAGAAATATGCAATAAAACATTTCTAAATATCCATTATATCACTTCTAAATAGGTTAAAGGGCAACCTTCATTATAAAAACTTTATTGTAATTCCTATTTTTTTCCCAGTATGATTTTATCGTGATATATTGTGAATCTCAAAAACAAAAGGTGTGATTTAAACTTTTAAAGGATATAATACCAGGTTTTTAATTATAAAAACTTTTATATACTCATAAAATATGTTCAATAAAGCGTAAATATCAAAAAAATAATTGCCAAAAAATGTTAAAAGCTATTATAAGAACTTGATGTGGCTTAGATAAAAAAAAAATTGATCGATACATGATCGGCATCAAAAACACCAACGACACAACTCTCGAAGAATTTGAGGTAAGAAATAACTTGTTAAATTTTGATGATCAACTTGAACATTGTCATTTTAATATATAAATTGCCAGTTTTATATGGTTTATATCCACAACTAGCAGGTATGCCCAGGCGTTGCCCCGGGTTTGCTGGGTGGTGTTAATAAGTTTTCGCCTACTCGAAAAAAACTAGTGATGCCGGTGATGAATATTTTCACATTCACGTGATAGTGAAAATTTGATGGTGTTACTGGGTGTTTATTAATTTGTGTAAAGAAAAATGATTGAAAATATCGGCAGGGGTATTGATCAAGGCAGGGGAGACGATCACAATCTGCGCCATGGTCAAACCTATCACTATCATGCACGTGATCACTTCAACGTGATTGGCTGCGCCAAAATAATAAGTGATAGCTTTATATAAACAAGACGGTATAAAAATCAAAATTTCTCGTCCCTGCGTTCACAGAATCTATCTACGTTGGATTTTTTTTCGAAGGCTTAAGTATTATAGAAAGTGTTATAGAAAAATTCTTATTATACCATCTATCCAAATTGTAATTAAACGCTTATAAATTGGGAGAATGTGTAATAATAAATATGCATTTTATGAAAAAAGTTCTTAGCTTTTGGGCAGTGGTTGTTAAAAAAAATGGAAAAGAAATGGAAAAGAATTTAGAAAAAGCCTTTGATAAAATCATCATTTATATATATAAAATGATTTACATACAGTATACAGTGTCGAAAATTTAAGATATACCGTATTTTGCGGTTAGTAAGCACACCGAAAATAAGCACCCCTGGCCAGAATTATGGCGACTTTGGCCAGAATTATGAGGATCTTGGCCGGCATTAAGTGCAAAAATGGGTGCTTATATACCGCAAAATACGGTACCAGCAATTTTATATCACATATTTTTTTTAATCAGCTAAATAGAAATGATTCAATATTGTCTCAAATTGTTTAATTAAAATCTAATGTTGATTTTACCATAATCGTTCCTATTAATAATCAAAAATTTTTAATGCAACTCACGATCATCATGATTGCCACTTCACGATCATGATGATGATTTTGATGATTTACGCCATATTATGCAATAGATCTTGAAATATTAAATCAATAAAATGATAGAGGAACATGAATTATCGGCTTATTTTTTTTTAAAGTGATATTTTGGAAAAAAATATTTAATTTTAATAAGTGACGACAAAAATTTCAGACTATTTTTTTCACGGAATTTGGCAAAAAAAATTTTTCGCCGCTTTACCGCTTACACGATGAAAAGTTACACAATATAATTTAATACATTTTCAAAATTTCGACTTTAAGCGTAAAAATATGCGTTTAAACAAGCGTTGCCTTGGCATAGTAATCCAGTAATTTGGTTGGTAACATATCATGTAAAATTAGGTAATATTAATCACAGGAACCGGGCGTAATAGTGAGATCGGCACTGATCGATCTTACAGACCATATCTCTGATCCTTTTGATCCTTCAGCCCAACCTATCGGACTTACGATAGATGCTGCTATCACGCATTTGATATTACTCAGCAGACTAATTGAAAAATAAAGATGCAAAACGTAAAAAAAATCACGTGAAATAATAATACACCCGAATTAGATACAGTTTGGGTCAAGTTAGTGTATCTTACATGATACCGGATATTCCGGTATATAAACGTTCCAATAATTAAAGAAGTTGCAAAGCACACAACAATCAAACAACCCAAATAATGAGGCCACATATTAATGGGTGGGACGAAATTCTTCTAAGCTTCCTAATCTTCCCTAATAGTGTCGAATAAAAGATTTAAGATAATCAAAAATTTTAGATTCCAAAAGGAGTTAGAAAAGGCTTTTCATCATGTTAACCTATTTAATATTATAATGAGTTTTCAAAAATATGCCCCAATTATTAATTTATTTCAATAATAAATTTTAATTATTTTTAATTTTTTTTAATTCCCATAGATTATAATAAACCGAAAATGAAAAAAATTTTTTTAAAAAAAAATTAAAAAAAAAAAAAATAAAAAAAAAAAATAATAAATATTTTTTTTTTTAAAAAAAAAAAGGATGCCGAATATTAATGTCTCATTTTATAATGTAAATATCGGATTATTATATTAATTATTAATTAATTAATTTTGTGTGAAAAGGTTATGTTTTACATTAATTGTAATATATTAAATTTATTAAAATTTAAAAAACTTTTCATATTTTTTGGTAATAACCGTCAATCTGGCGTCACATAATCAAAATGGTTTGTTTTGATATTAGTATTAGTTTTATTATTTCTTTAAATGAAAGAAAAAATGTGAATTGGATCGGCACGTGTTTATCTTATAGAAATTTGGTGTCAGATCAACATTTTAAAGTTAATTATTGAAAAATATTTCTTATATGATATAAACATATATAAACCCTTCGGATAAATGTTATTTAAAGTTCATTATAAAAATTAGTTATACTTATTTGTTGATAATTTGTACAATAAAATAAATATAAACTCTTAAACCCTTTTACACTGTCTTTTTTGATTCTACATTTTAACGGAAAATTTCTGCGACAAACAATAATAAATAAATAAACAAATTTCCTTTGGAAGCAGACAGGAAATATATCTTGAAATGTTACAATCATAGAACTGAGTTTCTTGTGTTCGAACCTTAAGCATCAAAAGGTTAGGAATTCGAATAACGAGTATAATAGGATATCTTACATTTTATTTAAATAAAATAAAAAAAATATATAGACAAAATTTTATTATAAGACGCGAAAAATAATGAGAAAATTTCGGAAAAAAAAAATATTCTTTTATAACTTGTCAATTTATGGTTTTGTTTCACAAAATTATTAATTTGACCAATTGACTCGGAATATGCTTTAATTGGTTCATGTAATTATTTTAGTTAAAACTTCATTCGAATGAAGAATTTGTATTAACCTTTTGAATGATGACGGATGTAAGTAAATATTTGGTATTTAGTCAAACAATAGATAATAAGATAAATTGATCTGATGTGAAGATAGTGGGAATTTTTTTAGTGAGAATAATAAATAAAAATGCAATGTTTTTATGAATTATAAAGTCATTGGGCAAATTTCACGTGCATTATAATTAATATATTATTTCGGTTTACCCGAATTAAATAATAAGCCTATTTACCATAAAAGTAATTGTGGTTGATTCTCTTGGCGCAAAAATAATCGACCAAATACATACATATCAAAAGGGTAAATACGAATTTTGACTAATCTTTTGGCTGCAAATAAATTGTTGAGAAAAGATAATGGGGAAACTGTAGGACTTTTTTTTTTTATTTTTTAAGAAAAAAAACAAATCTGTTTCTCTCCGTTTCCTTTTTGTATTTTGTAATATTTGTATTTCAATGATCATCAATAATAGTAATAAATAAATGTATTATTATAATTGAATTATAATTTATGTAATTACGTAATAATAGCTTATTAGGTATTTGAATCATCACACATCAAAATTTCACCAATTAAGAAATGATTTTGTGAAAAACTTTCTAACGTCAATAATAAATTGTGCAATAGCAGATTTGATTCGGAATATTTGTTCTATATTCTATCTGTCCCATCTAAGCCTTCGTCTTCACGTTTCGATAAAAAATAAACAAATATTGACTAATGTAAATCGAAAAGCAATTAAATTGTTTTTTTGTAGCACGTTATTATATTATGAAACATTTAAACTGCGAATTTACCGTATTAAAACTACATGAGGTAAATATTAACACAGAGACGGATAAAAAAAAAAAATTTTAAATATAAAAAAACTCGAAATCGAATATCATTAGATTTTGTACTTATAGTTGTTTTTTTTTTTATGTTTTAATTTTTAATTAATTGACATATTAATTTAACGACATACGTTTTCTCCCCTTTTTCAACTGACTATTGAAGTCGATCTTTTTTTTTTGTTATAAATAATTTATTCCCTCTCAAAATCTTTCCTTATCTTTTCTTTGTTTTTATTCTTTTTTTTTTGTTTTTTTAGAAAAAAAAAGAAAAGAAAAAAAAAAAGCAAGGAAAAATAAATTGACTTTTTAGTTTATCACCCTAGTTTAATATTCCACATTTTTTTTAAGAGTATCGATTAATAATAATTCGATATTTCAAATCTATGTTAATAAATTCGATAATTTAATTATTATCGTGACCTTTTAAAGATTCGATGGGAAATAGACCCTCTAAAATATCTAAATTATCTAAATTATCATCAAAATTAAAAAAAAAATCAAGCATGAATAATTCATCTTCATCTTTAAGAGATAATAATACTTCCAATCCTTTATCAGGATTTGTGGAACCTGTATTTAAATTTGAAAATGGAAGAAGATATATTAATAACGATTCAATTCAATATCTTTTACCAAATGATGATGATGAAAGTATGTGAGAAAAAAAAAAAAGAAATTAATGAATTTCTTTAAAATATGAAATTGATTATGATTTGCTTTATTAGTTGATCGATTACAGATGCAACATTATCTGCTTCGATATATATGGCAAAGTAATTATTCCGCTCCTGTTAAGGAAATTCTTAGATGTGGCGCAAAAGTTCTAGACGTAGGGTATGTTGATCTCGATCGAGTTGTACCCCGATTTATTTTCTTATTTTTTTAATCAATTTTTTTTTTTTTTTTACAATTTCAGTTGTGGTCCAGCAACATGGACTCTTGAGATGGCTTCAGATTATCCTCGATCCCATTTCATAGGAATCGATATTGCTCCAATTTTCCCTTTAGAAATAAAACCTATCAATACGGAATTTCAAATACAAAATGTTACTCATCGTTTACCTTTTGATGATAATTCATTTGATTATATACATATGAGATTAATGTTGGCAGTCTTAAAAGAAGAGGAATGGAAAAGTGTCGTATTATCCGAATTATTTAGAATATTAAAACCTGGTGGTTACATCGAATCACATGAATTCGATTTTCGTATTGTTAATCAAGGTCCTTGTATGAAGAAATTGGTGGAAGGATGTAAGGTTTGGATTTTATTTCGATCAAAATCAATGAAAAAAAATACTAATTATTTTTTAAAAAATATTTTCTTAGTTATTCAATTCTGTAAATCAGAAAAAAATATGAATCCTATTGTATGTCCATTAATTCCAGGTTATTTACAAGAAAATGGTTTTGTTGATATCGATGTTTTGAAAAATTCGGGTCATTATGGATCTTCAGCTGGTAGATTTGGAAAATTAGTAAGCCAATTTAACTATAATTTTCAAGAATCCTTTTTTTTTTTTTTTCTAAATAATTTTTAATAATTTTAATTATTTTAATTACAGGCTCTTGAAGATTTTACTTTGGTTTTCGATGCATTAAAAATTCCAATCTCTTCAACTCTTGAAATTAATGATGATGAATATCAAAATTTGTTGGATAAACTTCAAGAAGAAGTTGATACTAATGATACTTTTTATGAAGTTTATAGGTTTATTGGAAAAAAGTTTATTCCAGAAAATTATATAAACTAAATAATTTTTTTTTTTTTTAAGTTATCTATTTATGTTATTTAGGATAAAATTATAAATTTTACATTAAGTTAAATAACATTATGTATAAGAAATAAGTATAATAATTAATAAGTTTAATTTTTAATAAATAATAAGAAATTAATTAATATAAAATTCTTCTTGTGGGACGCATTTATTTCACCGAAAATCGTTTCACCGATGATTTTTGGTGAATTCACTATCGGCAAGTTGACTGTCAATGAAATAATTGTCGGTAAAATAAATTGAACCACTTCTTGTCCCGTAAAGACTTACGAATTACGAATTTTTCAACAATGACAGTTATTTTTTTTAAAAAAAATTGTTAATTTTGATCTTCAAAACAAATTGAAAAAAAAAAAGCAGAAACATCAATCTTAAGCGACGATACCAAATCAATGATTATGTAGTGATCTCTATATGTTTAAAGAATTCATCCATCAATGAATAAATGACTATGTCCATATTGTATACTTTTGCGATTTGCAGTATTAATATTTCATGATCTTTTTTAAACGATCACCACCTATTACTGCTATTTTATACTTCCAGGTTCTTGTAAAATGAATTCGTATGTCGTTAATAAAATAGAGAAAATAAAATCCATATTTATACAATATTATGATCTTATTTATATCAGTTGTATGTAATCATCAATAACCAGTTCAATTTAAATTGATGAACCATAATTCGCTTCGTTTAAACTGCTGATAATGATTCTGTTTGAGCCGCAATTCAACAGTTCAGTTCAAGGCATAAGCATTGACCGTTCAAATCACGCGGGTTAAGAAAGTTATGTAATTATAAAAAATTACAAGATTAATCATACATTTTGATATTCAAAATCCTGATAATAAGATCTGATAATAAGAATCCCGTTATAACACTCATAATTCAGACAAATCAAACTCCCGGAAAGTGATGACGTTTATTACAGTATATTAAAAAAAAATAAAAATTTATAATCTTTTTGAAGCAAAAAAAGTACATTATAATTAATAAACTCATAAACTCATAATAAAAATTTCAAAACAATTAAATTATCGTATAACTCTGACTAAAAGACTCCCCTTTCGGCGTACCTCATATAAAATACCCGTCCCACAAATATTTTTAATGTGAGTTGCTTCAAATAAGGAGGTTAGTCATCACATGACATCTATTAAGTACGTGGCATAACATGATTTTTGGCAAAAGGTGTTGCGTAAGTGTTTTCAGTTGTTTATCTTTGAAATTTAACATTTAGGCAATTAAAATTTCTTAATCATTAACATTATATTCCATATTTCTCCAAATATCTTGCGCAATATATCAAAATATGTAATATGTGAATTCTATTTAATTTCCTCAAAATCATCATATTTAAACATATACTAAATTCTTCTAGTACTGACAGGATGTAAGTATATCCCGGGCAGTGTTAGGTTGGACAGATTTTTAGGATTTGATAAAGTTTTAGACAAGTTTTAGACATGTTTTGGATAAGTTTTGGACATATTAAAGCTGTCCAAAACCTGTCCAAAACTATTCCCAGGTACGAATCAACGTTTTAAATCGGGTAAATTGTTTATACCCGGGGCAGTGTTGTCATTGGGACAGGACGGGATGGGACAGTCCAGGACATGTCCAAAGATTTCAACAATGTCCGGGACATTGGGACATCAAAAATCACGTGATATAGATTTTTTACTACTGATTCAATTTTAATAAATTATAACTCATACTTTTAAGCTTAAAAATAAAAATAAAATAATAAATTATAGCTCATTTGGTTCGTCTTATCTAGACGAATCAAATGGTTGATTTAAATTTTTTAGTTATTTTACTATTCGTAAACTTGGACGGGACACTGGACGGGAGGACATTAAAATTTTGGCGGGACCCATGTACAACACTAACCCGGGGTATTTTAGTCACTGCTATACGGTAATGTTTAAAATGCATGAAAATTGTGATTTATAAAATTTTTTATTATTTTAATATAATAAACTTAATTTAAATATAACTATCAGGGTAATGACTAATGAGTATCAGGATTTTGAACTTTTAGGATTATGATTTGTCAAGATTATGAGTGTTGGATTGTGATATAACGGGATTTTATCGTCAGGATTTCGTAGTAAATCTACCATTAGCATCCTCGATAAAAAGATAATATTTGTAGTTTAAGTGAAAATAAATTTAAATCGAAAAAAAAAATCTTCAAAATTTCATTACTAGTATGTCGAACAGGTTCTTACTGTAGTCTTATTTAATCACTTTAAATAGTTCGGTTCGATAAAGATACTTCGAGGAGTCAAATATTCGAAAAAATCACTTTAATTATTTAAATTATGCATAATAAAACTTCAAAGGTCATAATTTTACCTAGAGATTTGAAATTTACCACCATTTGATTCGTCATTCCTATAAAAATTTTTAGACAATTGATCACATGTCAGAGTTTTTTGAAATAAAATCTAGAAAAATGATCATTTATCGGAGTTTTCTTTATAGGACATAATTTCTAGTGAACTATATATAATTCATTAAAATTGGATCAATAGCTATTGAAATATTTTACTATGTTACAAAAGACTTGGGCTGTATGTGACATGTTCTAGCTCACCTTCTTTCAAAATCTTAACCCGTCAAGAAACTTATATTTTTATTTCAAAATTCAAATTATTTGATTGTCTTTGGGTTCGAAAAATCAAAAATATTTCTCTTTTCGGGAATTACATGAGCAGATTGCAATTTCCCCCATTTTATTATTAAATTATACGTATAGTAGACTTGATTATAAATGATAAACGAAACCAATTTTAATAATAGATCGCCAACAAAATAATATTATTATTAGAAGAATCAAAAGTGGTATTTATATAATATAAAATTAATGAATGGTCAATATCCTAAAATTTATAATGTTGATTCTGACCAGTTATATACAGTAATTAAATTAATGATGATGTTATATTGTAATCATGGATATGGAGCTTCTTTAACGTACACCATGTAAAACCTTAATGTCAGAATTATGGAATTAATGGAATATTTGATCTGTGTCATGTACATGATCTTAAATTCCCTCACAAATTATAATAATAGTAGCGCACATTATTAAATTTATATAGCGCAAGTATATAGCACACATCATCTGTAAGAATCCTCACATAATCAAAAATTATCATGTATGATACTAAGCACACAGAATTTTTACTACTGCTCTGAACAGCATCAGAAAATTAATGTAACTTATAATGCATTAATGCGCGGCGAATAAGTAAAAAAAAGATAGGGGAATATGACAAAAGACCAGTCGGTCACGTGATGGAATTTATCATATTCGATATACCGAATCGTTCCGAAATTTCACACATAACTCCGGCCCAGGTCCTCATAATTCTGGCCAAAATCTCCATAATTCTGGTAAAGGGTGCTTATTTTCGGGGACGCTTAATTTCGGAACTATACGGTATCTGACCCCTCCATTTCACTTTCCTGGTGTGGGCTGCTGTAGTGTTTCGTGTCGTGCATTATTGCTAGTCCTTCCCTTCCCTTCCACCAGTAGATGGTTTGTTTACAGTTCTCTTTTTGTACTACTTCTCGAATCAATTTCCTATAGTCGGTGTATTTCTCTGTGAAATAAAAATAGAAATAAAAATATCTTGCTCCTAATTAGTAGATGAGTCCGGTCGAACCTATTGACTCAAAAACAACAGGGCATGATGATTCCTTTTTGGGATTAGGTAGTAGTAAATATAGCTTAGATTATATTTTTCTAGTGAAAAAAATTGATCTATATATTTTTACGTCGCCGTACTCTGTATTTGTCTGTCTCTACATGCTAAAAATAAAAATAATAATAAAAAACAAAATATTCGACATATCAAAATCTTCTTATATCGGAAGTTAGAATCCAATATATCAAAATTTACAAAGAAAAAAAAGCTATTTATATACTTTAATTGAAGGATTAAAAAAAAAAAAAAAATTGCATATGATATTTACATAAAAGAATTTTGTTTAAAATCTTGATCTCGATCAAAATTAATCATATCGACCGGAATTATAATATAAATCAATACCATTTTTTTGAAATCAAATCCGATTTATAAAATATCACAATTATACTGTATATCAAGATTGTTTTTAAATATGACAGATTTGGTTTCAAAAGAAAATCTGATATCGAAGGTCCAGTTTATCGTGTACAACCAAAACAAATCCTCTTAATAGATGTTTCGAACTCCGCCAAAGATTGTTAATATTCACGCGTTTTTATTTGTTCCCCAAAAATTTGTTCATAATATAATTTTTTTTTTTTTTACAATAGAATAGACATCAAAAAAGAATATAAAACCTGATCGAAAATATATGCATGCTATATAGAAAATATAATTACAGTACAGTACATGCTATATAAATGCGAACTTATTTTCTATCGGAATAAAAAATGTAAAATTTGGTAAATTTGGTTCGAATGTTTAATCTAGTTATTGATTTTAACAGAAAGATACCCTTTTTTTGAAATAAACGTCGCAATAATAAAAGTATTAATATAAAAGTAGTAATAAGTAAGGTAAGTAATCAAAGAATCCAGTTAAAACTAATAAAATTGTGGCACAAAATAATATTTTTTTTTTTTTTTGATGATGATTCTGCAATCAATTTTACGAAATATTTTTTTTCCAAAACAAATCAAGTTTTGTTATCAGAGTACAAGATAAAAACAATATTATGTATGTACAAGATAATATGAGGATTTTTGTGCAATTGTAACTTATTCTGTGGCTTTGAAAATCATAAATGAAGAATCACGAATAGATGGTCCCCAATTTAACTTTGTTGTTTCACCACAGAAATTAAACCCTTTCATTTTTTTAATATTTCCATATTTTGGTTAAATTTGATTAAGATTATCTGATTTATTAGAACGAAAACAAAAGCATTTGAAAATAAAAAAAAATCTGCTGTTGCTGATATTAATGTTTCATTCTAGAATGAACGGTAATGGTTTAATAGTTTATATAGATTTCCACACAGCATAATTGACAATTTGCTTTTTTAGTATATAACATTTATTACATAAACAACGACGTTTCAAGATTAATATATATAATAAATAAAAATGGAAATTATTAACACATTTTGGGATATAACGTAAATTATAATCACAATATAAAAGAAATTATTATTATTATTATAATATTATTTGATTATTTGACATGCAATTTTATACATGAAACCCCTAAATAAAGAAAAAAAAAATATTTTAACAACAACCCGTAAAAATTAAAATAAAATATTATTTGTTGTATTTCGGATATTTGATTAGTCGGTTTATGTTAAAAAAAAATTGACATTTTATGACAAAAAAAAAAAAAAAAATTTAAAATTCAATTTTACCTGAATAAGATTAATATTATTCATTTGCGGCATATATTTGCAGCATTAGGCAACGGATATGTTATGCATATATGCGATGTAAAATGAAAAAGCCGATTTTCAGGTATTTTACGATTTTACGTCAGATATTACGTTACCACAATTCAAAAATTTCCGAGCGTTAGTAAATGATGAGCTATTGCTCCGAACATTTTTTTTTTTTTTTTTCAAACAGTATCAAGTTTAAACGGATATAGATCGAAAACTTTTGTTTCACAGCAAAGCCCTTTAAATTATTATCGAAACAAACAATACATTAAATGGTATAATACATTTGGTTTAATATAATGTATTAATGTTATGTTACATCACATATTGCCGCAGTCCGGTTAACGTATTTAGTAAAAGCCAAGATCTTTATCCTTCCTAAATAGACTTGACGGATGCATTTAAGTAATTCACGCGGTAAGACCAACTGAAATGGATAAAAGTTTATGTTTTCTTTACACAGTGTTTTAAGATTAATTTGGCAAAAAAAAAAGTAAATGGCGTATAAAAAAAAAATAAATAATATATCATAATAATTCTTTCATTGAGGTATTTTTTTTCTCTCTCTCTCTCTCTTTTGATCTAAGACTAATACAAAACGGAAAATTTTATTTTTATGTTGCGTTGGTACATAAATTTGATTTTCCAAGTAAGTGGTCCACGATTTCCCAATCTCTTCCCGGAACTGGAATAATCATTATGCATTAATAATTTTGGACATATTTTAAGTGACACAAGAACGATAAATAATGATCATGTATATAAAATTATAACAAATCTGGGGCCCTTAAAATAAGGACAAATAGGAATTTAAAAAAATTATGAATTGGATACAGTATTATTAAACCATTATAATATCGTGTACGACAGAAGAATCAAACCATGTTTCGAAGCACAAATGAAAATTATTAATATTAATGATTTGGTATAAGGAAACAATGAATTTACAAATTAGATTCATTATATGAGGTACATAAAAATAAATAAATTATTCAAAAATTTATCATATTACACATCAAAAAAAGATTTGGGTTTTATCTTATTTTTTTTTTGTATCAGCTTTTTTTTAAAGTTTGTTACGTAAGATTTTATTTTTAGTAAAAAAAATGCATATATATAAAACCGTTAAAAGGAAAAAAAACTTTTTTTCTTTCTTTATAACTCAAACTTGCAAAAATAGTTTGGTTGCATTTTTGGGGCTTTATTTATTTATTAATTAGCATAGTTTGTATACAATACATTTCTTTTTGTCTTTTACGGCAAATTTTACATTCCTTAAAAATCTTTTTATACCATTTTTATATTGTATTTATCTTTTTACATTCTTTTATATTTTTATTAACCTGTTCTAATTTGAACAAATTACATTCTTTTATTAAATAATGGGTAACACGCCATCTCATCAATTTAAACTTAATAGGAATAATAAATGTACAATTAATTGCGGTCGTAATAGTAACGATTCATTTAAATTTATTAATGGTAGAAAATTTCTAAAGGATTCCGATAAATATATTCTACCAAGTGATGAGAAGGAACTTGATAGGTTACATGTACAACATGATTTACAAATACAAATATGGAATTCTCATTTTTCTTCTCCAGTTGAATCGATCTTAAAATCAGGAGGAGCTGAAGTCCTTGATGTTGGTTGTGGATCAGGAAATTGGTTATTGGAGATGGCAACGAATTACCCTTCATCTAATTTTACAGGAATAGATATTTTACCTCTATATCCTTTGGATACTCATCCTTTAAACGTAATATTTGAATCAGTTGACGTTTCAACAGGTTTACCGTTTCCGGATAATCACTTTGATTTTATTCATCTTAAATGTTTGCTTAGTACAATATCGGAAAACTATTGTAATATGAAAACATTATATAATGAATTAATAAGAGTTTTGAAACCTGGTGGTTGGATTGAAATAATGGAACATGATAATGAAATAATTAATCCCAGTCCAACTATGAAATTTTTTTGCAGTTCATGTGAGTTATAATTTTATAATCATTATAATCATTATTTTTTTTGCTACAATAATTTTTTAAACATGATAAAAATTATAAATTATTAGATCAAGCGTTATTGCGTCAACGTGGAATCAATGTATATCTATGCCGTGAGATCCCTAAAATTCTCGACAGACATGGATTTATCAATATTCATAATGAAGAGAAGATAACATATCATGGGGAAAAAAATGGAACTATTTGTGAATTGAGTATTAAAAATATCATCTCAATTTTTTCAACATTAAAAAGTTCAATCTTAGAATTCACGAGCATAAATTCAGAAAAATTTGACAACTTATTACAAGATCTTATCAAAGAAGTAACTGAATGTGACAGTGGATTTAAAACGCAAAGATTTTTTGCGCAGAAACCTTGATGAATTACATCCTTTAAAAAAATACCAAAAATTTAAAAAACACAACATTCCTTTCCCCCTCTCCTAAATTTATTTACTACAACCCTTTTTTATACCATTTCAATTCGAATTGCATTATTTACAATATATCTCGCCTTTCTTCTTCAGTTATAATATGAACAGCTTTTCTTGTAATATAATTAAATTACATTGAAAGTTTTATGTATATTATTTTCAACTTTATTATTGGTAAAAAAAAAAAAAAAAAAAAAAAATGATGGTACGTGAACGGGTCACGTAAACTGTTATATATTCAATAATAATAATATTTTATTTTTAATTACATTTTTTTAATGGGTGTCATTTTTTAATTTTTAACAAACTTGTATATTCAAAATTTTTTTTTGCATCAAAAAAAAAAAAAATTGTAATCATTCATTTTTTTATTTGTGAATAATTTTTTATCATCAATATCATAAATAATTTTTTTTTTTTTTGTTTATACATACATAATACATATTATATATATTTCCACTTTTTCCCACTTTTTCCCATCGCTCAAAACAAATAAATTCAGTTTACTTCATTGAAATTTTCCTTTTTAAAAAACGTATATTTTTAAAAAAGGAATCGCCAAGTCTTATTATTATTATTATGTAATAAGTATTAAACAAATGATAATAATAATAAAAAAACGATGAATGAAATAAAATTTTTAATTAAAGTGGTGATTTATTGATGCATTATATTTTGTACTTTTTTTTTCAAACATAAAAAAAAAAATTTTTTTTTGGTGCCATTGATGCTCGTTTGTAAACTCGTGATACGTAACAACTCGACGTCTTTTAAATAACAGATAACTGATAAGTTTAATAATTAAGGTTACCGTTACGTTTAGCAAGCAGATTTATGTAACAAACGTAAAATTTTTTCTTATTAATAATTTTAAAATAAGTAATAATAATTAAATATTTAACTGGTTTTGTTTTTAATCTCAGAATTTCTAATCAATGAATTAATGATTATAAATCATCTAAAATTCATTAGGAAATCGTAGAATTTTCCAACGAAATTCGTAAAGGTTAAAAATTAAATAGGAAATCATAGAATTTTCATGTGAAAAAAATATTTATTTGTTAAAAAACTATGAACATATATATATACATATTATATATATTATTTTAATTACAAAAAAAAGGTTCAACCCATTTTGTTATTTTATAGAAAATCTACATGACTACATTTTTATAGTCCATATTCACGACTATACTTTATAGTCCTTATCATGACCCTAATGTAGGGAGGAATAAATATAAATAAATATTTTTTAAATTAATATCTATATATTAATTAATGTTCTTTTAAATTTTTATGTCCACTTTCATATTTTGTAATTTCTTTCTTACAATTACTATCATCATGAATAAGAAAACCAAAATAATCCCTGCTTTGATTACAAATTCTTCCTTCTCTGGCGGCAAGATAAGTTAGCAAAGCTTGATCTTGACGGTGATTTGCCCTACTACTTCCAGGAGGAGCGATACAATCTTTATCTAAAGCACATTCGTACCATGAATCAATCAATGGTTGAGTACGTTTAGTGTCAAATGCTATACTTGCACCATTACAATTTGGTAAATTATCATATTTTATATGATCATCATTAAAGTAATCATAAACTCCTGGATGTGTCCAATTTATCATTAAACCGGGTGATGAAGGTGAAATGAATCCATTATTTTCATCTAAAAATTCATTAATATTTCGAAAAAATTTTTCTTGAACTTTGGTTCCGCTATCCAACCAAATTATAACACCAGGATATTTTTGTGATATTTCATAAATCATTCCAGGTTTCCAAGCGTATTCCCCTCTTGCAATACTTATATTCCAGAATGATGGATATTTTGACCAATCGAATGATTTTACTTTTGTTAAATATCCTTTATTTTGTAAATCACCTAGTTCTTCACTTTGTTTGTCTGACAATCCTAAATCATATACAATTATTCTTGCCTTAGTTTGGGACTCTTTTATTGTTTCATGGGTAGTGTAGAGAAAACTTTTCAAGGGGCAAAAATGATTTTCGCTCGCTCCTGTTATAATTGTAGGTAAAATATCATTAGTTAATTGTTCCTCTGTTTCTTCATCCTCATAATCCTCATATTTATCATTCTTAACATCATTCGTATAATTTCCTTTCAAATTTCCATCCTCATATTCTAAGATAAAATAATATATAGAAAGAAAAATTAGTAAAATTCACTTATACATTTAAAGAATAAAAAAAACAGTACGCTACCTTTAAAAATTTCCGATTCAGGATATACATGCAAGTATATTCTTGTCATTAATAAAGTTACTATGAATACAATTACTAGGACCAGAATTTTTTTCCTAATCGAATTTGACATATTTATAATATAAAATAATAATATATGTATGTGTATGTAACTTCAATTTTATTAAAATTTGTTTTTCTTTATATTGAAAATAATTACTATTATTAAATTTTTTTTTAAAAAAAAAAAAATCTAATTTTTTGAGGGGAGGAGGGAAAAAAAGAGGGAAAAGGGTCAGCGATAAGAAGAAAAAAATAATAAATAAATATTATGTAAATAAAGGTTTTGAACTATAAAACCTTTTTTTTTCGTTTTTTTTTTTTTTCGTTCCAAATTTGATTATTTTAAGAAAGAAATTTCTCATTTCGGTAATACTAAATATTTTGGCTTAATAACGACATAAATTATTTTTAGAAATATAAAAAAATGATACCCTTTTTTATTTACCTAATCTGAACATTTTGGGGGATTACCGCATTACCAAAGTAAATTCCTAAAATAAAAAAACTCCGATTTTAAAAAAATAAATATTTGGTACCTAACAATTTATCACGACATGATGACTTGCATAAATATTATAGATATAATTAATGAGTGATAAATAGAATGTTCCAAAAAAGATTATGTTATATACCGGCAATTCACTATTTGGTTTTTTTCATTCTATGATAATAAAATCAATCATTTTTTATTTGGTCGTGCAAGTAGTAGTTCTCTCCCATTTTCACTCTTTGACATTAATTATTATTATTATTATTTTTTTTCTTGTGTAATTCAAAAATTGCCGTATTTGTTTTTTTTTTAAAAAAAAAAAAAAAGTTTTTTGTTTAAATGAAATTTTACATTTTGTTATTTATTTTACGTTACTAATGACGTAAAAAAAAAAATATAATAAATAAATGAACCCACAAATTCCTAACATACATATACCAAAAATTTTATTATTATAGAACGAAAAAAGCAAAAATTTCTACGAAAAGATCGCTTAATTTTTTTACTTTTTTCCGAATGATTTTGATTTATTAGCGTGAAACCATAAACAAACAAAAAAAAATATATATATCACAAAATAATTTTATTTAGATAATCATTAATATGATTTTTGCCATTAATTTAAATACAATGATTTAAATATTACCCGGTGACGCATATTTTCGGATAATAGATTAAGATACCAGTTCCATTGGTCCCATATAAAAATGAAATGTAACGATTATAATACTGATTCCAATCTTTATCACTTTCCACCCACGTCACATCTTGTCAGGCGAATTGTTTATGTAACAAGTTATCGCGATTAAAAACTCTGTAAAAAAAGTCGATCCATTTTTCATATTCCATCTTTTTTCCGTAAAAGGCTCATTTTTACGGAGTTTTTACAGAACTAACGGATAAAATTTTTTATAAATGGACTACAAAGTAGATATTTGCCAAGAATTAATTTATTAACTTTGTTTGATAATTAATTAATTAATCATAACTAGTTAAGATTTACAGTAAACATGACAAATCAAAAATCAAAATCAGTTATTTCTTTCTTCCTTTAAAGACCAGCTGAAACTTTTCAATTTGCTTATCAAAGAAGGATCTTCCGTGAAAAAGGTTAGTTAATTTTTGATAGACACTTTTATCATTACGTACAAGCTTTAATATGACAAAAATTCTTGTGATATTTTGGCTACACCACAATTTCCCGACGTATGATTTCCGACAGGACATTTGCCCGCCGACAGGTTTGGCCAGAGGTATGCAGAGTTATGCACTAACACGTGAACAAATGGTCGGAGTTAGGCTGTCGGGAAATTGTATATTTTATGACGCGAGAATAAATTAAATAGTTAATACTTACAGAATTTCCTACATTATAAATAAATCCTACTTTGTATAATTGATTCCCTTGATAGTGATAGCGAACTCTTCACCAAGTGATATTATTTGTTCGGATACAGTACGATTTCCCGAAGGACGTTTTCCCGAAAACTTTAACGCCGCCAGACGGATCACATGTTCGTGCATAACTCTGCATAACTCAGGCCAAAAATTCGGGAAAACGTCCTTCGGGATAACGTCCTTCGGGAAATCGTCCGACAAGGGTTTCGGTGAAGTGCCATTCGCTAAAATGCCATTTCCAACATTTTACCAAATGACCATTTTGCCGAAGGAACATTTCGTCGAAGCCATTTATACCATACAAATTAAGAATTTTTTATGTGAAAAGGAACAGGAATAATTTTTCAATTTTTTTTTTTTCGTGTCCATAAATTGAAAGTCACGTAATTATGCTATAAATGAATGAAAATCGACGAAGGAACATTTCGCCGAAGATTTGGAAATTTCCTTTTTTTTGACAAGCTAAACGAATTATTTATATATTATATTGAATCACGTCTAAATTTTTTTTTTTGTGATCCTCAGAATTTATTAATTACAAACAACAATCTGATTTCTTCCCACATCATCTGTCATTCAAGAAACCCATATGGAAAATTAATTTTATTCGATCTTGCATCTATTTCAATTGAAAAATGCGAATTACATAAATTAAGTTTAATTGGAATAATTGGAATCCTACATTCAATCCATCGAATTTTAACACATTTAAACATCAATTTAAAAGATATTATTGCAAATAAAATAGATTTTAATAAGTTACATTAAGTTTAAATAAAGATAATAAAATCATCATATTCATTAATATTCTGAAACAAATGAAAATAAAATAGTTTTTAAAGAGAATTTGTTCTTTGGACATTTTTATTTCTTTGTATCGAATTGTTAAATATGTCAACATTTTCGACAACAAAATGGACGATTCTGAAAAAAGAACTCGGCGAAATGTATATACATTCGGCGAAATGTCCATTCGGCGAAATGTCCATTCGGCGAAATGTCCATTCGACGAGATGTTCATTCGGAGAAATGGCTTCGGTGAAACGTACCGTAACCATAATCGTGTACGCATTATCTAACGTGCTTTGTACTTCTGAATTAAATTTAAGTTTAATTATAAAGTATTTATTTTACCGTTTAACACTGCATAAAATATCCCCTTTTAAGCGCACCCCACTTTAAAAAATCTGGGTACACAGCTTAAATTCTTTAACTCTGGTAATTCTGGTAGAATTAGGCTTAATTTTGATTATCAATTATTCACAGGGTTTTTTATAAAAGACAATATATTTTATGCTATTTAGAAAATAATTATTATTCAACTATCCACAATAAAAACTAATTTGATCTGTTGTCTTATTAGCATATTATAAATTTATAATAAATTATTGGATTTATTATTAATCTAATATATCAGATATGTAAATATCAGCTATTAATAGAAGCCTTATAAAAAATTTTTATCCAAATATTTCCATTATTTTTCCGTGGCTTTCGTAAAAATTCCGTGAAAATGATATATTCACGTATATCCGTGTTAGAGAGATAAAAATTTCTATAATTTAAGACTTGAAAATGATACATTCACGGAAAAAACATGGAAATATAAAACACGGATCAACATTTTTTACAGGTAAGTCGAAAAAAATTTTTTATATTTTATTATTCAATTTATCGGTTAGTCATGAAGATTTAATATAATTGTTATTTGGTTTGTTTATCTCATATTACTATGTACTAGCATAATAATAAAATTATTGGATAGTGACGGGAGTTTATTATAAAAATTACATGAACGGTCCCTTCAAAGTTCAAACCGATAATATTATTATTGAATGAATAAAACCAAATTATAGTCTAATGCGGCATTACGCGCCGATTAATAAATAAATATAAGACAGAAGATTTTCAATATACGTTAAAAATAATTTACTAAATTAAAAAAAGTTATCGTTTATTCATGTATAATTTCATCTCATTTTCTTTGATACAAATCATATATATATAATGGCTTTATCATTCCTCTTACCATTCCTCTATAAATGATATTTTATTCTAGTTTTTTTTAAGCCCGATTTTTTACAATTCACATCTACAAATGGATGAGTTTATTTGAGTTCAGCGATTCGTAAATAGGGTTGCACATTTCTTAAGGTAGCCACTTCTTACGCCACTACATTAATGTCGTAAGAGAGATATTACCTTTTTTTTTAAGTTTGAGGTAAGTAAACGGTAGTAATTTAACTTTTAACTCTGGCCAAATTGTAATTTTTGGCCAAAACTAAGAACAAGATAGATTTAATACAAAAAAAAATTTTATTTATTTAATATGGTATATGTTATATCTTGCCGTGTCGTTTGCCGTAAAGTAATTAAGGTATATCTACAACCCTATTCGTAATGTTGATTCTTATCTGATAAGGTCTTTACTGACAATCAAATTCTAATTGAAGGCAAAAGCGATCATTAAATTTAAGTCCGAATAAAATTATTTTACGTTAATTTAATTTATTGCGCATCAATAATCCGATTGAAAAAAAATAAAATTATCAATAAAATGTATATAACGGATTACTATTAAACGATAAGAACGTTTTATTTATAACATGTAATTACATGTTACATATGCATGGACTACGAAAAAAAAATTTTTTCTGTTTCAGAAAATAAAATCAAAGTTAGAATTAGGTTAGTACTAATATTAGTATCCTAACCTAATATAAACCTAAAATAAACCTACAATAATACTAACCTAATACTAACTAATCCTGACTCTAAGTAATTTCTAATGCGAAACTAGTATTAGTATTAGAACTGCCTAATTTACAATCCTTCACGAAATATTGGAAAGTTATAATAAACGGATTTCCATCGGTATTAAGTATACACCGATGGATTTTTTGTCAATTACTCCACCGGTATAAAAAAAGTATGAAAAACTATCGGTGTATACGTCACACACAATGAGTTAAGCATGCTAACTTCATACACACAGATGCTCCCTGGGCCCCCAAGGCATCGTAGTTATTCATTGATATCCATGGAATATATTCGAATGTACAGTAAATATTTATTACTTATTTACAGTGCATATAACATATAACATTTAATCTATGTTCTCTCACTTGACAACCTTTTATTATTAGAGTCAGGGATGTTATGGATGAGCTTTGTTAATAGATATAGTAACTGTATATAAGATAAAGTATTGTAAAATGAAATAAGAAGAAAGTTATCCTTAAAAGGGGTTTGTCAATTAAAAAATTAAAAGTAGTAAATGATATAATAATTATGATAAACAAACGTGGGATAGAGTTAGGGGTGAAAGGAAGAGGTTACGATGATTGTTGTCAGGAACTCAGGATCAAACCCCGAATAAAATGATACCCTTTTTTTTTTAAAGTAAAAAAAAAAACCGAAAAGAATCCTGTAAAAACAATTGAAAAACATAAACGAATTCTTTTTGAGCATGTGAAAAATTCATTCCAAAAGTTAAAAATTTCAAACGATTTTATTTTGATTCCATGATCTTATTATATTTTTATTTATTTACTTAGAAACAAATTATAATAAATATCATAAATATCTAAAAATATTTCGTTAGTTTATTTTAATTGGCAAGCAATTCAATCAAAATAATAATATTATTATTACTACTACTTAAAAAAGTTATTTACACAAATATTACTTTTTTTTTTTTACAATTTCAAAGAAAGAAAACTTATAATATATTCTTATTGTACAACAAATACATATGCTATAAAATTTTTCTATAAATAATAAATAAATTTTCATTACAAAAATATAATTGTCTATATACTGTATATTTTACAATTCATTATTACTATTATCAAAGTGCACGAAATCTTCGGATTGATTATCATGTTTACATAAATCAAAAATAAATTCAACAGGTATTCCAGTTAAAAAGAAACAACCATTTGCTTTATCATACATTTGATCGAATAATAAAGGAAATTTTGGTTTAATAAAAGTCCATTTAAATAAATTTAAATTCGAATTTAAAAATTCGGGATCAATTTTATATTGTTCATCATTAAATTCTTTGCAATTTAAATATTGTTGTTGGTGAATTTCTATTAATGACAATATTCTTGATTGTTCTTTAATATAATATTGAATTTGTTGATTTAATTGTTGATTAATATGAGTTGTTGTTTTAATATTAAATGCATTATCCTTAATGTTGTTATTAGTATATTGTTCGTAAGATAATTCATTTGAGGTTGTAATAGAAATTTGTTTTTGAACCAAAGGAGAATTATATAAATGTGGAGATAAATCATTAGAATGTTCGTAATGATTAAATAAAGTCGATTCTTGTTCCATTTTTACTAATGATAAATTATCATAAAATTTACTTTTTATATGAGTAATATCTTCTAAAGGACTGGTAGGTAAAGAAGGAATAGAATTCAAAGTAGGATAAGATGATGAAGTTGAAGTAGTTGGAGTAAGGATTGGAGATAAAGATGATGATGAACAAGAAGAAAATGAAGTATCACAAGATAAAGAAGATTCATAAGAAGCATATAAAAAGGGAGAAGTAGGAGGAGTCGAAATTTGATTTTGGGTACATAAATTAATTCTTTTATTATCGTTATTAAAAGATTCATCATCGTGATTATCGAGAAGTGTAGCTTGAATTAATCCAAACTCCTTATTATTTTGAGATTGAACCATACAAGAGTTGAAGTCATTAGGAAAATTTGAATCATATTCATTAGTCATTTTTTTTTTTTTATAAAAAAAGAAGAAAAAAAGAATAGTTTTGTATATATATATATGTATATAATGTATTATACATACATACATATATATATATATATATATATAATTTTTTTTTTAATGTATAAATAAATAAACAATAAATAATTATTATATTATTAAAAAACGACGAAATAAGTTTCTAGAGTTATGAAGAAAGAAATCATTACTACATAAGATCATTTTAGAAAACAATGCATGCATTATTTATCTTTATTTAGACGTAATAACAAAAAAAAAATGTACATGGTTTAAAAAAAGCTTTAGTAGTACATTTTGTTCTAAAAATGTTTAGCATCATATTTCCCCTTTCTTTGGCTTTTTTGTTTGTGTATTTGCTCTCCTTATTCACTATTGGAAATACTACGCCGAATAATGGAGTCAAGTAAATCCTTGCAGAATGTGAAAAAGTATTTTTGAAACATTATATTGTGAAAGGTTGATATAATTATTTTAGGATTTAAATGGAAATTACTTGAACATTTATTTGAAACATATTATTTATAAATTTCAGCCGTTAATCGTAAGTCATACCTGTTTTTTATCATTTATGCATTAATGTAAATTATAATAAATTTGGTGTATGTGTGAAAATAATATTCATTTGTCCATTCAAAATGTCAAAATATCCTTTTGTAGATTATATATATCAATCATATATGGTATGAATGTTATATTGGAAATTTCTAATTTATGTAATGTTAACCTTAACCCATGAATTAAATTAACCATACTAGATGATGTTCAATGTTCATTATATATAATATGTGTATATATATGCACACAATATTTTTTCTGATTTTTAATGTCGATGCTTTTATCATTTTAACAATAGTAAATTATAATTGTAAATAATATTTGTCGATAAAGAAAGCGTGTATGAATTTGATTGGTTATCAATAACTTTAATGACCGAGAGTGATACGAAATGTTTTGTTTATACTAAATTTGTAAAATTGACTAAATTTGTACAATGTTTAAATCATTACTGCGGATTTTTTTTTCGTTGTAGTTCAAAATGTAGGTTTAGATGAAAGTTTCTGGAAACAATTAACAATTACCGTTAGTTTTGTAAAGTGTGATCAAAAAAGGAATACAGGATGATATTGATGAAAAAATTTTCCGAAAATCACGTTAAATAATCAGAAAAAAAAGGTAACACAAAAAAATTGTCGGTTACTTTAAAAAAAAAATTAAAACTGTCTTTTCATTATAGATAAAAAAAAAACAAAGAAATACCCAAAAAAGTCACTATTGTTATTACGAAACAAAAATTTATCAAATCCCCGAATTTAAGTTTCCCATTCGGCTTTTCACTATTTTACTTTTTAAATAAAATTAGTAATTATTTAAATCATTGAAATTTTTGGTATAAATATGGTTACGAATCAAAGAGATGTAGCTAGAAAAAAAAAATCATATCATACTCTAAAAAAAATATATATTTTCTTAAATTTTTCTTTTGATAAAAAATAAAAAAAAAATGGAAAATACCTTTATTTCCATGTTACCTGATTATCAATCATCCACGAAAAGAAAATGTAAAAATTATCTTCACGAAGAAATCAATCAATCAGAATTTCTTCAAGTCATTAAGAATCCACCATGTGAATTATACTTGGAAGTTGATAATTTATTATCTTCCCCATCTGAATTAGGAAAGCATAAATTTAAACCACCACGAAGTCAAAATTCGTACATTTTATATCGACGTAATGAGTCGAAACGACGAAATCAATTAGGGTTGCCCAATGATCTTAAAAGAGCATCCAAAGAAATTAGTAAAATGTGGCACAACGAGTCACCAAAAATTAAAAATTTTTTTCAAATCTTGGCAGCTGAAGGAGACAGGAGACATCGTTTAAAATTCCCCGATTATAAATTCGATCCGATAAGAAAAAACAAAAGTTTTAAAGTCAAATATAATCGTGAAGAATTTGAAGTTAATAATAAAAGAAAATACCAAAAAAACGCGTCGATTAGACAATCTCAATCGAAAATTGTATTTGTAAACACAACGACGCCATAAAATCACTGTGACTTGTGAATTATATAAATAATAAATCATATAATTATATTACATTTTTATTTTATATCGAAACTATTTTTTCAGGTCATATTAAAGTCAGAGAAAATGTATATCGCAAAAATAGGTCATAATAAAAGTATAATAGATTAAATGTCATTTAAATTGTTAGGAATTGCGAAACTTGCACTAAGATTTTATGTAATTACAATCATTATTATATTATTATATTAAATAAATAAATAAATAAATTTTAATATGAATATTAGTTATATGCCAATAAAGGATATTTTCAATATTATAATAAAGTAATAGGATAAAAGTGCCTCAGGTGCGTGCACTTTACTGTATGAGATGTATGAGATATGATCCCTATTATGGGTCCTAGTCATTGTATTGATATTCAGTATTTATCGCACAAAATGCGATTGTTTCGTATAATAGAAAATAGCGTTTTAACGTAAATTTCCAAATTAAACAAACAGTAAGAATAATTGATAACAACCTTAATTAAACTCCGTAACAAATATTTTTACAGTTTTTATATTTGTTATTCATATTTATTTAGTACTTGTCCTCCATTTTTAGTTAATATATCCATTTTTTTGATATTATTCTCTCCGGCTGTCTTATTTTATATTTTAGATCTTATTACCCCAATTTCAATTGTGTTCCAGATTATCAAAATTTGTTCGGAATTCGGATTTGGATGAAACGTTTCATATTTTAAAATTTTAAATAATAAGTTCGCCCGAAACACCAAACACCGAACTTAGGATATAAGAAAAAAACTTAAATTACGAAAGAAAATCTAGAGATGGATGGTTTGAAAGTAGAGAATGTTGTACAATATACATGAAACATATTCCAAAAAAGGATATAATGATGAGGCTCAAAATAGTTTTCTAATACGTATACAATATTAAAGGTTTAAAGGATAACAATTACAAATCAGGAATTGTTACAACGTTACAACGTTAGAAATAAATGTAAGATTTCGGGTTTTTCCGAGTCAATTATTCAATAGGATTGAATTATCCTTTTCATGATTTCCCATCGTAACATAAGTAAAACAATCTCCATCAAATTTAATTTCTCCTTATCTTTTTTACTTCGATTGTTTTCCCCTTCATTTTTGAAATTGGTTTGCAAACGTAAGTAAAATACTTTAATAATAGCATTTTTCTAAAATTTGATTTATTACAATATAAAGATTGACTACTTATTCATTAGGGTATTACTAAAGTTCACCAGTGTATCACCAGTGGTTTTGGTCACCATACCAGCATTATGATGTACTTTTGGCCAAAATTAAAAATCTATTAAAATGTTGGCCGGCATTACGCCACTGGCGACCGTCACCACTAGTGATATTTAGTAATACAGATTTTCATTTCTTAAAATGTGTAGCAAATTTTTGATAAAATTATCTTATTGAACGATTAGTAACTAATTCAAATTACTGTAGATATAACTAATATTTCGTGGATCCCGTGATGTATTTATAGCTAGTAAATTGGTAGAAAATTCTACTTACTTCGTGATGGATTTGATCGCACTATAATAGTCGTCAAAGTAAAAGAGAGTAATAAAAGTCTTGAAGGATATAATCCAATTATTGCATGGAAAGTTGGTAAATATAATTCCACTAAAAGTTAGTTTTATTTTATTTTGAGAATAATAATATAATTGGAAATCATGTTTTTTAAGTTGTGATTGATGAAAAACACGCTATATATAATAGCTTTTTTCGTGGACCATCATTTGGTAATAGCGACCTTTATTTATTAGGTAACAACATATATAATAATAGCATTTAGCAGTAAAAATTCCTATGCTAAATTGATTAGAAAAACTGAAAATGAATTTTTTGCGAAAGAATGCGAAGTATTCCAAATTATTTAAAATTTAGGTCATAACTAACACATAGAATATAAAACACTTCATTTGCGGGTATATTATAATAGGAAATATTAAATATACAAAATATCGAATTATTTATTAATAATACGACATTTATTCTAAAAAAAAAAATTTAAATTTTTCTATTCCGAGATTTGTGATATTCTAGACAAATTACTAAAATAAAATTTGAGTCACGTTATCAATGATTTTAACCTTTTATATATAAAGTTTAATCATTTCACAGCATTCACTCACGAATTCTTTTTTCTCATTTCTTTTAATAAAATAAAAAATGAATAATAATAGTCTATTGCCAAAATTATCTCAAAATTTACTCGAAGTTTTAAATGATGAAGAATATTATGATATCACAATTGAAGTTGGTAATGACCCTTACGTAAAAACATATCGTGCACATATGGTTATTTTATATTATCGTTCTCCTTATCTGAAAAGAATTTTGTCAACTCATAAAAAGAAAAATGATGGAACTTTGGAACATATTAAATTACCAGAAATTTTACCGGAAATTTTTCAAATAATTTTAAGGTAAATTAAAATTTTTATAATTATAATGTATTTATGTTTTTACAACTCTTTTTTTTTAGGTACATTTATGGAGGAAGAGTTTCTTTGGAAGAATTTGATATTTCAGCTATTGATAAAATCCTGGATGCTGCTAGTAAACTTAGTCTTCATGAATTAATTGATTATTTACAAAATTATTTAATTAAAAAAAAAGCAAATTGGATTGAACAAAATTTTAATATGGTATATCAAACAAGTTTTGAAAATAATTCTTTCTTAGAACTTCAGAAATATTGTACAAAATTAATTTCTGATGAACCAGATAAAATATTTCAATCATTAAATTTCTCTTCAATTCCAGAAAAACTTTTGGTCTCAATAATTCAAAATGATAATCTTCAAATGAGTGAAGTTCAAGTTTGGGAACACGTTCTTAAATGGGGACTTGCTCAAAATCCAGAACTTTCCTCTGATCCTACAAGTTTTTCAGTGGAGGATTTTAATATTTTAAAGAATACTTTACAACAACTTATTCCATTTATTAGATTTTATAATTTAACTTCAAAAGAATTTTCTGATAAAGTATTACCTTATATGAAAATTTTACCTGATGATTTATGTATGGACTTATTAAAAACTTTTTTGAATCTTTCGGATCCTAATAACAAGCCAAGTGATAAATCAAAACCTCGTATAGCCAAAAAAATTAATTTAGGAACTAGTATTGATTCAAAAATTATCACATATCAACATGCTGAATTAATCTTGAAATGGATCGATAGATTAGAAATTACTGACCAGTTAGTAACTTCTTCATATGAAATAAAATTATTATTTCGTGGATCTCGTGATGGATTTACACCTAAAAAATTTCATGAAGTTTGTGATGGTCAATCTCGCACTATAACAGTTGCTAAAGTAAAAGGCAGTAGTGAAATTCTTGGAGGATATAATCCGATTGTATGGAAATCTGATTATAGCTATAGTGCCACTAAAGATTGTTTTATTTTCTCTTTTGAGAATAGTAACTGTTTAAGTCGTGTGATTAATGAAAGATTTGCTATATATAATAACCCTTCTGGTGGATCATCATTTGGTGGTGATCTTGATTTATTGAGATTTTCTTCAATAGTGGCAATAGTGGCAATAGTAGTATTAGCAAGAAAAATTTTTATGATAAATCGATTAGAAAACCCACAATTAATTTTTTTGTAGAAAAATTCAAATTATTAAAAATTAGGTTATATTCTATCAGCTAACGCCAAAAATTCTATTACGTCATTATTTTTTTTTTACGATCTTCTGAATAATTACTAAATAAATTCGAGTCACGTTATTCATACTTTTTGTATATAAAATTTGTTCATTCATTCATTCTTTCTTTTTACCAAATTGTAAAAATCCTATTGCTAAATAAATGGATGATAATAGTCTTTTGCCAAAATTATCTCAAAATTTACTTGAAATTTTAAATGATGAAGAATATTATGATGTTACAATTGAAGTTGGTAATGACCCTTACGTAAAAACATTTCGTGCGCATATGGTCGTTTTATATTATCGTTCTCCTTATCTGAAAAGAATTTTGTCAACTCATAAAAAGAA
>JADRCO010000408.1:0-34439 GCA_021464525.1 Rhizophagus sp. LPA8_4_AMF | reverse complement strand
CTTTTTTTCCTTAAGTAAACTTGCAAAGCAGGTTAAAATACGCTTATTTTATGATTTTAGAGTTTATATTAATCATTGTTTATAAAAAATTAATCTAAACAAAATTATAGCGAATCACGTGATTTGCCCCCGCTTTAGACGACCTCCAAAAGAAGTGATTAACAAGGTACATCGAAGTATCGACATTCTAGTAACTTCGAACTAGAATTTACAATAATTTCGGCCAAAATAATGACGTAAGAAAATTTCTACGCCAATTACTTAATTCATATAATTCACAATAAAATCATGAACATTCATAATTATGCTTATGATCAGTGGCCAGTGTTGGGAAGTTTTATCAAATCCTAAAAATCCTAAAATTCTGTCCAAATCCCAACATTGCTTATGGCCTTCAGTATAATATTTCAAATGATGATACCAAAATATCCAACTGATGAAATTTTCTTAATAAACGAAATATAATTTTCTGGACAATGGTTAATGCTTTGGAAAGAAATTCAGCATCTTGAATGACGTGTAGTTCCCAATCCTAATAAAGGGCTCATAGCATGAGCTACATCTCTATTTAATGTAACTCAGCTACTTATCTTCGAAATTCGAATTAATAAATAATGGATTGACGTCTCGTACAGTCGTACTTTTTTTCGTCTTACAGGGTTATTTCTTACGGAATTATCTAGAAACTAAATCCTTTAGTTCTAAGTCATTTCACATTCTGTCTTAATTTTCGAATCATACTTTTTACTGTTTGATAACAATGCAGGATTGTCATCATTAATATTAAAATTTCAGTTTCAATATTATCTAATTCGACAAGATAAAAATAAGCTAATGTTGTTCTATAATAAAGGACAACAGAATTGTTTTTTTTGTAATTTTGTTCTTGTTCAAATTGGACTAAATATAATGCAATAAGTATCAAATCTCCATTTAATCCAAATGTTTTCTGAACTAAACTATTTTCATTTTAAACTTTAATTAGTCTGTTCATTAAAATTTTGGGTACAACAATACCTTTATTAAGAAAATTGATAATTTGTAATTGATAATTTTGTTTTTGAACTAAATGAAAACTTATGTAAATTCGTCATTAGTTAAAAGTTTGCAGGAAAAATTTCTTGTATTTGTAGATATTTGTAGATAAAGGTATACTAGCTCTCACTATGTGTAATAGATCAACTGAATCGTTCAATCATCATTAAAATATTAACTTGAATTATTCGTATGTGCGTAATAAACATGCTAAAAATTATGAATTTACAATTGAGCCCCGATCTAGCGGCAGTTCCTTGTAAACTCCAAGAATTTATTCTAAAAATTCTACAATTATTTGTGCCAGTTCTTTTTTATTTAGTTTAAATGACTGATGCAGTTCACTACAATCATTTTACATGAAAAAAAAACGATGACACTTTTCACTTTCAGTCAAAAAAAAGTGTATAACTTTACTGAGTCCGGTCTGATGATCTTTCTTGAGTCCAATTTTTAGCACAGTCATGTAAATTTTGATGCAGACCGAATTTAAACTTTGATCGGACTTCGCTACCATCGGACTGAGCTAACTGTGAGTCCTGTGATTTTGATCAATCGGACTGAACTAAATTTACATGCATCTACATTTTGTTTTTTTTTTTGTATTTAATAATTATGAGATGTAGATTTAAATAAATATTTTTTATACAATAAAATGTTTAAAAATTCATAGCAAAAATTAAAAGTAGCAATGCTTGCATCTTAATTTTATTGAAACAAGAGATCCTAGCAATTTATACTATATCTATGAATACATTTTGCATTAGCTTATTACAAAATCTACTACAACTACTATCTCATTAAATATTTAAATTAGTAAAAAAAAAAATTTTTTTTAATAACTTATAAAGCGAATAACAGAAAAAAAAATCGTGTAGATCAAGCTTTATAATCAATCGGATCCAAGTAATTTTAAGCGAATCATTGACCGCATGGTCTGATGATCCTGACCCAAATTCACATGTCTGTGCTAAAAATTGACATGACAGGACTCGGAAAGATCATCGGACCGGGGCATAACCTCAAAAAAATAAACGTGATAGACAAATGATAGAAGACAAATTATAGATAACGTGACTAGTATTTGTATGTCTCAGTGAAACATTTTGTGCGACATTGGGTAATTCTAAATAAATTCCGCTCAACTTATTTTTTTTTTTTTTTTGTTGTACAAACTAACTTTCTAATTTCAATTTATAAAAATCTTTTCTCTTTAAATCTTTTTTTTTAAAAAAAAATTCCATGTCTGTTATTCGAGAAGAAATTGTTCATGCAGCAATTAATAAATCACATGCATTGGTAAATTATAATGTTCACAATGACATACACAAACGACACGAATTTATAAAGCAAACACTTCTTTTCGATAAATCTCTTACAAAAGATGAAAAAACTTATGCAATAAATTGGACAACTAGAAGTTATGATCGAAATAAAATACTTCATAATTCAGGAATAAGAAGAATTTGTGAAAATTGTAATCAAAAATGTTTAGCTACATTATATTGTGAATTTTGTGTTCGAAATTATTTAAAAGCAAATTTTTCAAATTGGACATCTGAAAATGATGATATTGACAATTTAATTCAGAAATGTCAATCAGAATCACTCTTGCCAAGTAGAGTAATTGAATGGATTCCATATAATAATTTACAAAATATAAGGCATCTAACAAAAGGTGGTTTCTCTGAAATTTATAGAGCAGTTTGGGTTAATGGAAAATATGAAGAATGGGATTCTAAAAAACAACAATTAAAAAGACTTGGTGAACAATGTGTTGTCCTTAAAGAATTAAAAAATGTTGAAAGTGCAAATCAAAAATGGTTTGAAGAGGTTTGTAATTTAAAACATTTTAAAAGAAATAATAATTAAACAGTTTTTGATGATAACCAACTCTTTTAATTATTTTTAGGTCAAATCACATTTAACTATAAGTAATAAATGGGCGGATATTGTCCAATGTTATGGTTTAACACAAAATATATTAAATGGAAATTATATGCTTGTAATGGATATAATGGATGTAAGTTTAAGAGAATATTTACAACAGAATCGTAATCAACTTACATGGAAACAAAAAATCAATATAACTTTTGAAATAGCTAGGGCACTTTATTTTATTCATAAAGAGAATGCGATTCATAGAGATTTGCATTCGGGAAATATATTGTATTCACAACTTAATAACCAATGGTTTATTAGTGATCTTGGATTTTGCGGACCAGCTAATAAATCATCAATACATATATACGGAAATCTTCCTTACATAGCACCAGAAGTTATTATTGGAAGAGAATATACTATTAAATCTGATATTTATAGTGTTGCAATGCTTATGTGGGAAATTTCATCTGAACAACCACCATTTTCAAATTATGGACATGATTACAATCTGGAAATGAATATTATTAATGGTATAAGACCAAGAATAGTACCAGGAATTCCTGTAGAATATAAAGATTTATTGGAACAATGTTGGGATGCTGATCCATCAAAAAGGCCTAATACTTATACACTTTGGTATAGGATCCAAGAAATGAATTTATATTATCAAAGTACATCAGATGAACCATTTCAACCGGAAATTAATAATGAGCTACAGTTAACAAATAATATACATAGTAGATTATTTACAAGTAAGATTCATCATTTTGAAAATTTACCTGAACCAAGAAATGCAACTAAAGGTATTATATTTAATATGTATCATTTCTATATTTAAATTATATTACAATACTAATTAATGTTACTATTTTTATATTAAATAGAAGAGCTAGAAGGTAATATAAACTTACCAAATTTATATGAAATCTTTTGATGCGATATTTAATGAAAATATTTTATTTTAAATAGCATTCTATAGTGATAATAATCCAAATCTTCACTCTAAAGAACAAAATTATCTGGAAATTCCTAATAATGGTAAAAATTTATTTTTAAATACAAAAATATTTTTTCTTCAAATTACTAACTTATATTATTTATTATTATTATATATATTTATTTAGATACAAATGATTTATAAATTCATTTTTATTATTATTATTTTTTTTTTGTAAACTTCTATCTCGTTACAACTAATTCATTTTTTTCGTTAATTATTACTGCATAAATTTTTTTACTTGTATTTTATTCAAATTATAAATTATTTAAACACTAAGATTAGAGTAGTAAGACTCTTACAACAATTCTTAGTTTGTAATTTAAATAATTCGATTTACTTCCATATATATAATAAATTATTAACTCTTTATTTTAAAATTTTTATGTTTAAAAAAAAAAAATGTTTTCTACGAATTCTTTCAAGGATTGAAATTGAATTTGAGAGTCAAACTATTGTACATGTACTTAAAGAATTTATTGAGGTGCTATATAGTATGTCTCAATATATTTTGTTTTAATTCCATGTCAATATCTATTTTTAACATAACAGCTGTAATTTCAGCATGATTAATATGTAATTTTAATTTTATTTAATTAAATCATATTTCCTATTTCGATATGTGGGGATATACGTGAAAATAAAAATCAGTTTCTATTAGAGTCCTGCAAACGGGACCAGAACCTGGAAACCTGGAACGGCCTGGACCCGGATCCAGGTTTAGGCCAACAAATTTTCTTTCAAATTCACCCGGGGCTGGATCCAGGCTTCATTTTTTTAATTCTGGCCAAAATTGTCTTAATTTTGGCCGAAATTAATCTGGCCGAGTTTTTTGTTTTACACAAAATATAAACGGTCCAGGTCTGGGTCGGGCCGGGCATTTTAGGTTAATTTTCAAGTGCAGGCCAGTCCAGGTTGTAAAATAGAGTCGATACAGGCCTTTATTTACTACAGATCATGTGCATAAAAAATGCGTGATTAGTAGTGCAGGCTGACTCTAATTGTAATTCTTGCCTGCACCTGCTTTTTCCAGGTTTGGCGAACGAGTTAGAGTGTTTATTCTTTGAGTCAAGAAATATCTCACTTTAAAGCAAACGGATGAAGAGAAAATAAAAATATTTCCTAACATTAAATAGTATAAATTAAATACATCATTCGTGATTTGCTTATTGTGCCTTTCGGTAAAATTTTGTTTTCAAATATCTCAAACTTAATTTATTCCCTCCTAAAAAAAATGGCTTCGTTTTGTTAGTTTTCCCGCATTCTTATGATGTTATCCCTTAATAGTTTAATATGGATTGTTTCTTAAAATTAATAATTATTAATATCATAAATCTTATTGTTGTCCTAATCTAGATAAGTATCAATGAATCTGATTGTTGAATTGATCGCATTAAAATGTAACTTCGATATTATAAATTTTTTAAGCACATTTATATATCTCTTAAACGCATTTTTAATTTTTGAAATAATTAATAAATTTCATTTAAAAATAATTATCAAGTAAAGCATTTTTTAAAACACGAATATAATTTTATAAATAAGTTACATACATGGATTATTTAAATTATAAACTAATAAATTTGCAAGAAATCTTACTACTCTAATATTAGTGTTTAAATAGTCTAAACAATGTAACGAGAGACGGAAGTTTAAAGAAAATAATAATGATAGCAAATTTATAAATCATTTATATCTGATTATCTAAAAATAATAAGAATAAATTAAGTAATATAAAAGTAATTAAATTATGAATGATTGCCAGCTTTACTTACCATTAAAATTAACATTTGGATTTTATAAAATAAATGAATATTTGCACTAATAAATAATATCAGCTTACGTATTTACTTGTAGCTTTTTTAACATTTTTGGATAATTTTTACTAATAGTTAGAATTAAAATATGATTATTTATTAACCCAATTATTTTTATAAAAATTCACCAACTTTTAAAAACGCAATTTATCATTAATGTTCTACTATTATTGATTGCTTGATTTATTAAAATCAGAAACTAAAGAAAATGTAAAATTAATAATTAAGTACTTAATTATATAATATACTACAATTTGAAAATACTTACTATTAGTGGGAATACTAAAATCATATGATTTACTATGAAATGCTATTTAAGATGAAATATTTTAGTTAAAAAAGTCAAAATGAATAAGTGTATAAATAATCTGAAAAAAAAAAGATTTTTAAAAATACAAAGTTCATAAATTTACATTACCTTCTAGCTCCTCTGTTTATTTTAATATAAAATAAAGTTACATTATTTATTATTTATGTATATAACTAAAATAATAAAACTAGTAAATATTGAATTTTTATACCTTCTGTTGCATTTCTTGGTTCTGGAAGAGTTTCAAACCGATATATTCTACTTGTAAATAATCTGCAATTTGTACTAATTGTTACATCATCTAATTCCAAATTACTATTTATTTCTGATTGAAATGATTTATCTATTATGCTTTGATAATGTAAATTCATTTCTCTTATTTTCATCATAAGTATTCCAATGTCAGGTCTTTTTGATGGATTAGCATCCCAACATTGTTTTATTAAATTTTTATATTCTAATGGAGTTCCTAATACAATTTTTGGTCTAATACCATTAATAATATTTATTGCAAGATTATAATCATGTTCATGATTAATAAATGGTGGTTGTCCAGACGAAATTTCCCACATAAGCATTGCAATACTATAAATATCAGACTTAAAAGTATATTCTTTTCCATTGATAACTTCTGGTGCTATGTAAGGAAGATTTCCATATATGCATTTTGATGATTTATTAGCAGGTCCACAAAATCCAAGATCACTAATACGCCAACTATTATTAAGTTGTGAATACAATATATTTCCCGAATGCAAATCTCTATGGATTGCATTTTCAAAATGAATAAAATAAAGTGCCCTAATGATATCAAAAGTAATATTGATTTTTTGCTTCCATATAAGTTGTTTATGATTTTGTTGCAAATATTCTCTCAAATTTGTATCCATATTATGCATTACAAGCATATAATTTCCATTTGATATGCTTTGTGTTAAACCATAGCATGGGACAATATTTCCACATTTATTACTTATAGTTAAATGTGATCTAGCCTATAAAAATTATAAAGTAGAATATTGTTACAAATTATTATCTTCTTTTAAGCAAATTTAGATTACCAACCTCTTCAAACCAACTTTGATTGGCACTTTCAACATCGTTTAATTCTTTTAGAACAATATATTGTTTACCAAGTCTTTTTAATTGTTGTTCTTTAGAATCCCATTCTTCATATTTTCCACCTATCCAAATTGCTATATAAATTTCAGAAAACCCACCTTTTGTTAGATACCTGATATTTTGTAAATCATTATATGGAATCCATTCTATTATTCTACTTGGCAGGATTGTTTCTGTTTGACATTTTTGGATTAAATTATCAATATCATCATTACCAGAAGTCCAATTTGAAAATTTTGCTTTTAAATAATTTCGAACACAAAGCTCACAATATAATGTAGCTAAGCATTCTTGCTTGCAAATTTCACAAGTTCTTTTTGTTCCTGAATTACTAAGAACTCTATTTTGATCATAACTTTTAGTTATCCAACTTACTGCATAAGTTTTCTCATCTTTTGTAAGAGAATTATCAGCAAGAACTGTTTGTTTTTGAAATTCGTATCGTTTGTGTATATCATCGTGGATATTATAATTTATTAATCCGTATGATCTGGAAATTGCTGCAAGAACGTGTTCTCTTCGAATGACTAACATGAAATCTTTTTAAAAAAAACTTTGAAAGAAAAGGGACCTTTATGAACTGAAAGCTTAAAAATTGCGGTGAGAAAGGTGAGAAAAAAAAAACTTTTTATATTCGAAATTATTTAGTCTTACAACGCAGTGCAACTTATCAAGTATCGCACAACCTGATATCTTATATAGCTCGAGTACAGAATTAATTTGGTACATGTTGATCATCAAGTTAGGTAACTTACCGCGGCAGCGATCATTTTTACGTTTGTTTATCTTTTTTTTAGTTTGGCTGGAAAGCAAGGCAAGTATTTTTTTTTTTTAATTGACTTTGAAAAATGTTTCTAGCATTTCATCTCTTGTTTTTTTTTATTTAATTGACTTTATAGAAACATTCCCATCGCTTTATTTCTTATTTTTCTAGAAACGCCAAGTTCTTTGTATAAACCAGCTTTTAAAGATGCATTAGGGAGGGAAAGACATTATCTTTTTTATTTATTCAACTTTAAAGAAACGTTTCTACGGTTCATTTCTTTTTATATTCTAAGGACCTTTTTTCATAATTTTTCATTTTTTATATGTTTTGCTAAACTTGACTCATTTGTGATTTTTTTATTTGTTGTAATAAAAAAGTGATTTTTTAAGTAAAATTGTAAATTACATAAATAAATCAATAAATTTTTCTTATCTGCTTGTAAATTACACGTTTTTTCGTTCTGGACAATTTGTCCACTTTTCCTCTTTTGTTTTTACGTGTTCACTCCATTTTTTTTTTTGATTGACTTCATGTGGGCAATATTTCTTGTGGTCTTGATTTTATTGATTTTATGTGAACAATTTTCAATTTTGTCCATTTTATTAAAACTATTACGTACTAGTCACATTATCTTAATTCTGGTCAGAATTTGTGTACATTAAAAAAGAGTTTGACTTTTTTAGTTAGAATGTGGTACAAATATATATTTATGAAATTCTTGCAAAGTCAAATTGTCTTATTTGGCATGCAAGTAGCACAATTTTGACGTTGCGAGACTGTAACTTTGGGTATTCGGTAATTTATGTAATCCAAAAAGGTGAAGAATATATATTATGTAAAAAAATTTGAAAAACTAGACACATTTAGAATTTATGCTAAATTTGTGCTGAGTTTTGGTGTTACACACCATACAGATTTAATTTACGTTACACTCAGAATGAAGTTAAAGTTACAGAGAGTTAAAAGAAAATCATATGCCAGCCACGTGTTTCTCATATATAGATTTTTATTTAAAATTTATTTTATTGACGTTTTCAAAATGGTTGAAATTTGATGATCTGCAAGATGATCGTCAAAAACGCACTAAACAAACACACTAAATCACGTGTAAATGTAACACTAGAACGCATAAAATTTTTTTTTTTAAATGTTAGTAACGCGCACTTCCTTTATTAATTTTTGCGAAACCAATATAAAATCAAAATACAAAAATAAATGAAAGGAGATACATAGTATAATTACATATACTTTTCTACTAACTCTAATGCGCTGGCAGCAATTGGATGCGCCACTAATTGGCACTTCCCTGAAAAAAATAATGTATTAGTATATTATATCATCTACAGTATTTCTTTCCTCTATAAATGTAACCTTTGTATTCTGTACTATTCACTCTTGCTCGTTTCATCCTTTCGTTATCCACTTCTTTATTTTCCGGTTCTCCCAATAATCTTGATCCACAATCCTTATTTAATCTATTATGTTCGTATAAAATTTTTAAGTTTTTGCGGAATTATCCAAATTCCATCATATTCTTCTATAGATAGTGATATCACTTTCGCCATGTCCTCTTCACTTTTAAATGAACATAAACAAAAGTTTCTTGTTTATTTATATTACTTATGACAGTAACAATGATTTACAAAAGTCGAGCGATTGCGCATCTTACTCGTATTTTATTTCATAATGTATCAAATTATTTTAAGTATTGAGATAGAAATAAGAATTTTAGTTTATTATAACACAAAGTAGAACTTTATACGGATATATGAATTCAATTTTTTAATTTATCTGTAAATCATAAAAAATTCTTAATAGTAGGTGACGAAAACAATGGTAAAAGAATTATGTGATTTATGCTTTAATAATATGAGAACTATTATTTAGAATTATCGTTTTAATGAAGTTACACGTTTAGAAAAATTAAATAATATTAGTGGTAGAGATAAAAGAGCGAGTGGATATAGGGCGTCTTCACAAAAAACGTGATTGAGATTGAGATTGAAATTTCATATAGGATTTCAATCTCACTAACATATCAAAGATTGAAAATTCTTTATGAAATTTCAATCCAAATCTCAATCACGTTTTTTGTGAAGACACCCATAGTTACAATTGCAAAGAAATGATGACGATAAGACGAACAAAACTCAAAAAAAATATAGAAAAAGCAAATCAAAAAAAATTACAAGAATTAGAAAAACAGGTAACGCTTAACAAAATGATTGGTAAAATAATCGCAAACACATCTTTGACAAGCACTTAGTATTTAACAACGAAAGTAAATTTAGTTAGATCATAATCACCGATTTTATAAAAATAGTTATAGATCTTAGATTTAGATAGTTAATTTAGTTATAAAGATCAATTTCTCTATGAGATTATTATTATTAGGTATTTCTATTGATATGCAATTAATTTACTTATTAATAAAGAAATGCGTTACTTATGTTAAAAAAAAAAAAAAAAAAAATTTTTAATAGTTTAAAACTTTACTTAGTTATCCCGACAGATAAAAGTTTATACATTTGCTTTCTATTTATAGAGGAATAAATGCAAATGTATATAATCTTACGTAATCAACGTCAAATGTATCAATTGCGCAAACCGAAGAAATATAAAGTATGAAAACAATCTAAAGGTTAAACAGGTAATTTAACGATTATTTATATGGTCGGAAATTGTACTACTTAATATGCAAAGTTTGTTTGTGAAACGTATGATCTCTGTTACCTGCATTAAGTTACTATAAGGAGGTAAATTTAACCGATTGACGGTTAAAAAGTTTGTTCAAAAAAAAGGTTTGAAAAAAATTTTTTTTCATCCTTTTTCTTTCAAGATTAAAATGATTAATGATAAACTTTTACCGAAATTATCACGAAATTTAATCGAAATTTTAAATGATGAAGAATATTATGATATTACAATTGAAGTTGGTAGTGACCCTTATGTGAAAGTATTTCGTGCCCATATGGTTATTTTAAATTATCGTTCTCCTTATTTGCGTAGAATTTTATCAACCAATAAAGAGAAAAATGATGGAGTATTGACACATATTAAATTGCCAAATATTTCACCTGATTTTTTTCATACATTATTAAGGTATAAGAGTTTATAATCTTATTCTTTTGCGCAAAAGTATGTGTATTTTTAATTACAAACATTTGATTTTTTTTTTTCAGATATATTTATGGGGGAAGACTTTCTTTAGAAGAATATGATATTTCGGATATCATTAAAATCTTGGTTACTGCTAACGTACTTAACCTTAAAGAGTTAATTCCTTATATAAAATCTTTTTTAATTAAAAACAAAACAAATTGGATGGAACAAAATTTTGTCAGACAAGCTTTGAAAATGATTCTTTCCCAGAACTTCGAAAATATTGTACCTATTTAATTTCCAAAGAACCAAACAAGATATTTAATTCTCCAAATTTTTTTACAATTCCAGAAAGACTTTTAATTACGCTTATCCAAAATGATAATCTTCAAATGAAAGAAATCCAAGTTTGGGAACACGTAATTAAATGGGGACTCGCTCAAAATCCAGAACTTCCTTCTGATCCTACAAGTTTTTCAAAGGATGATTTTAACACTTTAAAAAATACCTTACAACAATGTGTTCCTTTTATTAGATTTCATAATTTAGATTCAATAGAATTTTCAAAGAAGGTATTGCCTTATAAGAAAATCTTACCAAAGGAATTATATAAAGAATTATTAAGTTATTTTTTGGAAAATGATAGAAAGGAATCATTACCTCGTATATCTATTTTAAAACAAAAATCTACATTAGATATTGCTAGAGTTACAAATAGTGATGAAGAGTCGCAAGGATATATATCATTTACAGAACGATTAATGGAATATGGTAATATTTTATTAAATAAACAAAATGTTTCAACTAACAAGATTACAAATATTAATTCTAAGATAATTACATTTCAACATGCTGAAATTATTTCAAAATGGATTAATAGATTAAAGATTACAGACAAGTTGACAACCTCATATGAATTCAAATTATTATATCGTGATTCTCGTGATAAATCTAGTAAATACAATAGTAGATTCATAAAGTACCGTGAATATTGTAAATATCAATCTCACACTGTAACAGTTATTAAGGTTAAAGACAGTAATGAAATTCTTGGAGGATACAATCCGCTTGAATGGAAGTTTGATCATAGTTATGGCGTTACTAAAGATAGTTTTATATTCTCTTTTAGCAACGATAGTATTGATAATTATATATTAAGTCGTGTAAAAAATGAAGAGAAAGCAATATTTAATAGCCCTTGGTATGATGAAGGTCCATCATTTGGATGTAAGGATCTTCGTTTATACCGAAATCACGCTAATGAATTAAAAATTGATTTCAAAAAGCATTCTTATGAAAGTCAGTTAAAAGAAATCAATTGCTCGTTTTTCTCAGAAATTGAAGTTTTTCAAATTGTGTAAATTTTGAAAAATTATTTTATGATTATAGTGCTTTTTATTTATATTACTTATAATAAATTTAATCCTCATAACTATTTCAATGCTTAAAATAATTTTGGTGCATTATGTAATGAAATACGAGTGAGGTACGCAATGCGCCCTCACAAAATAAACTTCATACAAATAGGAATTCAAATAATTGCCCTAGTGGATTTCTTGAAAGTCAATGTAATACTACAACAAGTAAACGAATGTAATCCGACTAAATAAATAATAAATATATTTATGTAATACTGCATTACTTTAACGAATTTTTATCGGATTAAAAATTTTATATATATCCAGATTTTAAAAAAATTATATATTTATTTTGTATAAATGGACAACTTACGTAGTCTACGTCTCTATAAAATAATTGGATATGTTGTAGACCAAACGTGCATTTGTCCCAAACCTATACATCGGCCTAAATTAGAAGATCGTCGCTGGTACAGTCTTAAGGCATTATTAAAATGGGCTTCTAATTTAGGCCGATGTGCAGGTTTGGGAGTTTGGTCTACAACATATACGTTTTTTATAAGGATTATTTCCTTAAAAATAACGTATCATAATAGTCCGTTGAAAGGATATGGAAAAATGCACAATTCCGTATCACTAAAAATATGATTTGGATACGGAATTTGCATGGAATTCACGCGGAATTTACATGATTTGATCACTGATTTATCATGAAATCTATATACTGAATTTACTATTTATATTACAGTTTATTACTAGTTGTATTTACAAAATTTAAATCTATTTTATTAAATTAAATAAAAAATAAGAAAATAAAACAAAATACAAATATATTATGAATAGTTCATCCCCTATCAAAACCAACTATTATAACCAAAACAAATAGTAACTTTAAATTTCTTAAAGAAAGAAATCCAAAGTCTCCAGAAGTAGTCCTAAGAAATAACCTATACCTTCAAAATAAACAAAAAAGAAATACTAGTACGTTTCTTTAACTCAATTAGACAAACACTTCTCCTATTTACTATAAGTTCGGTTCATCCAAGTCTCTGAAGTCAGACAACCTAAATACAAAAAAAAAAAAAGAAATTTAAGAACATTTCTTTAACTCAATTGGAACCCAAAACTCCCCTCATATAGTACCTGCAATCATCCAAGTCTCCAAGGGTCAGCATTCCTATAAAAAAGAGATCCTGGCGACCTACAAAAAATAAAAAGAACTCCAGAACGTCCAACCTACATAAAAGAAAAAGAATCATGAAGCGTTGGACGAAAAGAAACTGATACAACCTATAAAAGGAAAAAAATCCAGTACTGACCTATAAGAAAAAAAGAATGAACCAGCCTACAAAAAGAAAAAGAATCCTGAACTGACTTACAAAAAAAAGAAGACTTTGAAGCATCCTATAAAATGAGACTGAAACAACCTGAACCCAACCTACAAAAAAAAAAAAAAATCTGAACCTGATCTACGAAAGGAAAAAAAATCCTAAACTGTCTTACAAAAAAGAAAAGACTCCTGAACCAATCTACAAAAAAAAAAACTGAATCATCCTACAAAAAACAAACCTGGCCTATGAAATAAAAAAGGATTAATATAAATAAAAAAGAAAGGGTAGCAAATGGGAATAACAGAATAAATCAAAAAAAAAGATTAGGGTGACAAAAAAAAAAAATTTTTCTTTTTAAAGGGGATAATGAGGAATAACGAAAATAAAAAAAAAGAAAGAAGAGATAGGAAAGGAAGATCAGGAAGATCAAAGTAGGGTGTCTGAAAATCACGCGCGATTTTTGGCCATCATAAATAATTACTCCTATTTTCAGAAATTTATTATTTAAAAATTTGTACCTTTTCAGTATCGATGTATGGTATAATTAGTATAAATGGAATACGACAACCTCCTGGACACCTTAGATTAAAGTAAGGGTTTATATTAAAAAACAAAAAACGTATCATAACAAAACAATAAACAATCATGTGATCACGTGTTATGATACGGAAATCATTAACTAAAAATATTGTTTAAAAATTTTATATAAATTCCGTATATATTAATCTTTCCGTACTTCAAAAAAAATGTTCAAAAATGAGTTGCTTATTAAATATACGGAATTTGTATACGGAATCTATAAAAACGTATATAAAATGTATACAAAACGTATCATTTCCATATACAGATTTCAAAGCACAAGTCAAAGAATGTAAATCATGAAAACAATCTTAAAAGGTTAACCAGTTAAATTTAACGATTGATATTATTTATTTAAATGATCGATTGTACTGGCGTTAAGCTTGTAGATCTGTTGCACATCACTAATCTGCATTAAGTTACTATAAGAAGGTAAATTTAACCGGTCGACGTTCAAAAAAAAGGTTTGACCAAATTTTTTTTTCATCCTTTTTCTTCACATTGATATACTTTTAATAAGAGAAATTGTCGGTTTTTCTTCAAGATTAAAATGACTAATGATATACTTTTACCGAAATTATCACAAAATTTAATCGAAATTTTAAATGATGAAGAATATCATGATATTACAATTGAAGTTGGTAGTGACCCTTATGTGAAAGTATTTCGTGCCCATATGGTTATTTTAAATTATCGTTCTCCTTATTTGCGTAGAATTTTATTAACCAATAAAAAGAAAAATGATGAAATTTTAACAAATATTAAATTACCAAATATTTCACCTGAATTTTTTCATGTATTATTAAGGTACTAGAGTTTTATATTTTTATTCTTTGCGTCTGACTTGTGTACTATGTATATAATTATTAACGATTAATCATTTTCAGATATATTTATGGGGTAGACTTCCTTTGGAAGAGTATGATATTTCAGACATCATTAAAATCTTGGTTATTGCTAACGAACTTAGCCTTCAAGAGTTAATTCCTTATATAGAATCTTTTTTAATTAAAAACCAAACGAACTGGATGGAACAAAATTTTGAATTAATATATCAGATAAGCTTTGAAAACGATTCTTTCCCAGGACTTCAAAAATATTGTACTGATTTCATTTCTAAAGAACCAGACAAGATATTCAATTCTCCAAATTTTTCTACAACTCCAGAAAGACTTTTAATCACGCTCATCCAAAAAGACAATCTTCAAATGAAAGAAATTCAAGTATGGGAACATGTAATTAAATGGGGACTTGCTCAAAATCCAGAACTTCCTTCTGATCCTACAAGCTTTTCAAAAAATGATTTCAATACTTTAAGAAATACTTTACATCATTGTATTCCTTTTATTAGATTTCGTAATATAACTTCGAGGGAATTTTTGAAAGTAAATTCTTATAAAAAAATTTTACCAAAGGAATTATATAATAATTTATTAGAATACTTTTTGGATAATGACAGTAAGGAATCATTTCCTCGTATATCTATTTTAAAACAAAAATCTACATTGGATATTGCTGGAGTTACAGATAATTATAAGGAGTCGCAAGAAAATATGACAACAGAACGATTAATGGGATATGATAATATCTTATTAAATAAACAACATATTTCAACTAACAAGATTAAAAATATTGATTCTAAGATAATTACATTTCAACATGCTGAAATAATTTCAAAATGGATTGATGGATTAGAAATTACAGATAATTTGACAACTTCATATGGATTCAAATTATTATATCGTAATTCTCGTGATGGGACTAGTGAGGTGTTTAACAGGTTTAAAAACTTCCGAAATTTGTATAAATCAATCTTATACTGTAACATTGATTAAGGTTGAAGGTAGTACCGAAATTCTTGGAGGATATAATCCGATTGGATGGAAATTTGATGGTGATTATGGTGTTACTACGGATAGCTTTATATTTTCCTTTAATAATGATAGTATTGAAAATTACATTTTAAGCCGCGTAAAGAATGAAAAGGAAGCTATAGGTAGGGCCTTTGTATATAATAGAGGTCCATATTTTGGTAGAGGTGACCTGTGCTTATTCCAAGATGCTAATAATCAATTAAGAATCGAATGTAAAAATACAACTTATGAAAAGCAGATCAGTAAAATTGATAAATCAACCATTTTGGAATTTGAATTATTTAAAATTGATATTTAATTAGATAGAGAGTAAAATGTTTATTAATTTTTGTCATAAATAGATAAAATTCTGAATATTTTATAGTAAAAGACAAAAAAATGTTTTTACGTCATCTTGATAGATAATTTGTTTTGAGGCTGACCATTGTACTGAATTTCAAATTACATAAGATTGTTGGAAAATAAGTTTTACGAGGAATTGCATCCTATAAATTACAGTACTTTATTATCCGTATTGACTTATAATAAACTATATATTTATATCTATTTTCAATACTTAAATTATTTTATACGTATTAATTTGGGTTTCTATTTCCTATGCTCTCTATTAATAATATTACAACCAAAAATAACGTTGCGACAACCAATATTCTAACTCTCTAATCAGGCTTTAGTAAATATCATCATCATGCAAACTTCACTGTTAATTCTTACTCTTATAATCCCCTAAATGATGATACTTACAATTACTATACTAATTTTACAATATGTTATAGTGTCTTCATATGACGTCCTATTTCTGAAGGCAGGTTCCTTAAAGCACCAGACTACGAAAGCATATATTGAATGCTCTTAAATCGAGAAAAGAAATAAACAGAATAAATAAATTAATTTCAACATGAAGTCTTAAATAATTTGATGCATCCAGTCTAGTCTACCAAATAATAATAAATTCACATGTGTAGGGAACTCATTAAACGAATAATCATGCATAAGGAATATTTTCAAATGATTTCCATAGTAGTTAGTCACTTTACTGGAATTGATGAAATCTGATAATCCGATTTAACAACTACTAAGAATATCTTAAGCCGATATACACTTAAGAGAATATGAAGAAGACTTGGAAGAAGAAAAAGTCTTTTGTTACTACAAATTAAAGGGCAGGATCTGTCGAACTAAGTACAAGAAATGATAAAATTTCTTTTCGATTTAGTGTAACATAGTGATGCTAACGGTCCTGCTTGGTCCGACTTGAGGTCAAAGTCAAAAAAGTCATAAAAAGAAGTATTTTCATAAGATATGTGCTATAGTGGTTTCATTAAATATGAAATGTATGTAAATTACAAGTTTAAGTATAATTTAAGTACATTTTAAAAAAATTTTAAGCATATTTAAAGCACGTTTTAAAAAGTATATAAGTACATTTTGAGTATATTAGGGTAATAAATATATCATTAAAAAAATGCAAGAATTTCTAATTAGGATGTATTTTTCTGTCAATAAGTTCGTAGGTCATAGATTTCTATTTTAACCCTTTTAAACTTAAAATCTTACAAATTTTTTTGAAAAATAACACAATAATTACAATAATTACACTTTATGATTGGCTGCTAATAATATTGAATAATAACGGTTAATCACGTTACTGTCGTTACACCATTAAATGGTAGCATGTCGAATATGAGCAAAATGATTGGCAGGCATCATGATCTTTTGAATAACGGATAATCATTTTATTGAGATTTCCATTTTTTAATTGTCCGAGCGTTAGCGAAGGACATTCTATTGTACTGCAATAGTCGATTTTGTGTTAACCATGAAATTTTCCTTCCTTCCATCCGCTGACGTCAACTCGCTGTTTACTCCTGCTTTTTCTATTTTTGATTATGTATCACTTTTTTTCACTGATGATTTTGTAACACGGCTTATTTTATTTTAGTGTTACGACGGTTTCGTATTTTTTATATGCTATTTTTCGGAATCCATTTTTTTTTAATAAAAAAGATACCGAGTAAATAAACGCGACGGACTTTAACGGTTTCCGTTTTCTTAGTTAAACTCATTCTGTATATATGCTTATAGTACCTTCAAGCTTTATAATTTTATTCCTGTTTTGTCGCTTGTTAATTTTGCATAATTGTTCGCCTTTTCAGCTTGGCAAACCTGTGACGTACTTCTGGTAGGCACTTTTACTTTTAGATTTCTTAATCTTCGATTAGATATAACGTTATTTCCTGTTCATTGTCAATTCATCTGAAATTTAGAATTTTCTTTATTCTTAGACCATTAAATAGCCATATTTATTTAAGAATTCACGTGCTTATAATGATTAAATTAAATTATAATTATATGAACTTTCCATTCCTAAGAAACATGATTATAATCAGCTGTGTCACGTTATAATTCATTGTTCATTATTATATGTAGTGTTATAGAATCCATTGCATGTTATATGGAACTTTCGCTAGTATATCTTAGAAATTTGTATATCCATTAAAGATTTCTAGAATTTATGTATAGAATTCGAAAAAATGAATTCTTTGTCAATAATTTAATTTAAAACATATATGTTAGACAGCAGATTTTCTTGACTTAAATCAAAGGATTAAATTTTTTTTTTAAAAAAAAAATCATGGATCATCACAAACCACTATTAAATCAAAATACGAAATAAAGAGATGTAACGAATGTAATAAAAAAAGAAAAACTTTGGATGAAAGTCATCAGAATTGTCACGTTTATAAATTTATTGACTATTTCATCAGATATACACAAATTAATCTTGTTAAAAAAGGGGGAAATGGAATTTGTTCCTTATGAACAATTCACTGATATAGAATTTATTTCTGAAGGGGGTTTTAGTAAAATTTATAGAGCTACTTTGGATTGATGGCCCAGTTGTGAGTTATGGTAGTAAAAAAGTTGTACGCACCCAAAATTGCACAGTTGCTCTCAAAAAGATTAATAATTCTAAAAATATTACATCTAAGGAGCTGAATGAGGTACAGCACAAAGTATACTCTTTAACCAATTAATCTTAAAATTGATGAAATAAATAAATTATTGCGCTTTTCAAAATTGTGCTACCCCCAATGAGTTCCTTGATACGTGATTATTGATTATTGATTGTTGTTACTATAATGGGAATGATCAGCAAATGGGACCAATCATATATCTCGTATGATTATCAATCATCACATATCAGATGATTCATAGGGGTAGCACAATTTTGAAAAGCGCGATAATAGGTTTTCTTTATTTAACAAGATATTTTATAATTTTTCTTCAAAACATATAATAAGCACTCGTTTTAAGAATCATGTTAGCGAATATTTTGGAATTACTCAAGGTCCTAATTCTCAAGACATTTTATTTATCATGCAATATTTTTGTTCAGGTGATTTGATACATCATATCACTGAAGATTTTTATAAAATTAATTGAACTATTAAACAATATTAATATTTTAATCCGAAATGCCGTAATTATTACTTACGGTGACCAATATTACATGGAATAGTAAGTGCAAATGCATAAAACTTACGTAATTTACGTCAAATGCATCAATTGTAACGAATCGAAGAATATAAAGCGTGAAAAAAATTTAAAATTGGGTTCGGTCGCAAGGAATTGAAACTCCGGTAACAAATTCCGTAATAGCACGTAATAAATTATTAATATAGTCTAATTAATTACCATAAGCAAAATATGAAAATACAAATACGATAAAAAACATAAATGTGCAAGTTCTTTTGTTTCTTAGCAGCTCGCTCAGAATTTATATATTCACATCCAATAAAATTCGATAACCCGGATTTGGGCTTAAACCGGATTTTTTTGCTGGAACCAAATCAGTTTTGATATACTGGAATTTACTAGTAAAATCTCGATAATCGCTAATAACAGATCAAATTTTTTTATTTTTATTCTTATTTTTATTTCTCAACGTGAACAGATCAAATTTTTTTTATTATCGGAAGAATCAAAATGATTCGATATACTGAATCACGTGATCATGGTCCAATAAAATTGAAGTAACGTGATGCGGTAAATTTAATTTCGGCCAGAATTATAAAATCTTAATTCTGACTGAAGTTATATATTCAATTAAAATTTTATATTTATTTTCATGGCCACATGACTTAAATCTAAGATGAAAAATTAAAATATAGTGTATTAGCATGAAAAAAATTTTTAAAAATTTAGTGTAATAGATTTTCAATATATCGAAATTTTTTCGCTATAACGGATATCCCGATAAGCCGGATATTGTTTAGTGGACCGATTGATCCGGTTTATCAAATTTCACTGTGTATTTTTTATTTATTTATTTATTTATCTATTAAACATTATTACAAAAGCGTAATAATTTGCACTTGTATCACAAATACATATAATAATGTACCTTTCTAACCTAAGATATCCAATATTATTTTATTTTATTATAATAAACCGTAAATGGTACATTATTTTAATTATTTTATAATAAAGGTTATTTATACTGATTATTTTAACAAATCTCAAATCCAAATTCATTTAAATTATGATGTTACACAACATCTACAATTTATTTTATTACAAGTAAAATAGAATAGAGAAATAGATAGTAATACATAAAGAGAAATAATGGGAAACGTCATATACATTTTATTTTCAAATAAATATCACGTGTAACTAACTATTCTAGTTTCAACATTTTTAAATTCGATTATGAAGTAAGCACAAAAGTTTATAATTCGATACATCATTTATAAAAAATCTTGTACCCTAACTTTAATAAGTCATTATTTAAGGAATTTGCCTTCCAAAAAATATATGTAATTGTATTATGCACATTGCGCAATGACTTTAACATGACGTAACGAAATTAGTAATATGGCGTAATTAATTAAGAGTTCGGGGACATGATAATTGGCTAGATAATTAATGTTTTTCCCGATTTGCGAGTTTTAATCATTAAGTAATATTGTAGATTAGTATCACGTGATATCGGCTGCATATTACATCATAATCACGTAACTTTCACGATCGTTACGTCGCTACGTGTAAAAAATAATATATATTAAAGGTTTGAAGATTTGAAATTAGGACTTTTTTTCTTTAAATTCTTCATATTCTTCATTCTTTTTATTTAAAATTTCTAATGGTCGATAATAAACTTTTGCCGAAATTATCACAAAATTTAATCGAAATGTTAAAAGATGAAGAATATTGTGATGTTATAATTGAAGTTGGTAATGACCCTAACGTAAAAATATTTCGTGCTCATATGATAATTTTAAATTATCGTTCCCCTTATTTGAGAAGAATTTTGTCGACTAATAATAAAAAGAAAAATGATGAAAATTTGATAAATATCAAATTACCAAATATTTCACCAGAATTTTTTCATTTAGTACTAAGGTATGAAAATATATTATTTTTCATATATACATATTTTTTTTTTTTTTGCTTTTACGTATTATTTAATTTAATTACCGTTTTTTTATTTGTTTCAGATATATTTATGGAGGAACACTATCTTTTGAAAAATATGATATTTCAGATATCATAAAAATTTTGGTCACCGCTAATGAACTTGGCCTTCAGGAATTAATTCCCTTTTTGGAATCTTATTTAATTGAAAATAAAAAAAATGGGTTGGAAGAGAATTTTGATTTGATATATCGAACAAGTTTTGAAAACGATTCTTTCTTAGAACTTCAAAAATATTGTACTGATTTAATTTCCAAAGAACCGAATAAAATATTTAGTTCATTAAACTTTTCTTCGATTCCAGAAAAAATTTTAATTACAATCATTCAAAATAATAGCCTTCAAATGAGTGAAATTCAAGTTTGGGAACATGTGATTAAATGGGGACTCGCACAAAATCAAGAACTTCCTTCTGATCCTACAAATTTTTCAAAAGATGATTTCAATACTTTAAAGATTACTTTACAACATTGTATTCCTTTTATTAGATTCTATAATTTAGATTCAAAAGAATTTTTAAAGAAAGTGTTACCTTACAAAAAAATTTTACCAAAAGAATTATTTAAAGATTTGTTAGATTATTTTTTGGATAATGATAGTAAAAAATCGATACCTCGTATAATTAAAGATAAAGAAGTCTATTCAAAAAATATTGATTCTAAAATAATTACATTTCATCATGCTGAATTAATTACTAAATGGATTGATAGATTAGGAATTACAGATAAATTAAAAACTTCATATGTATTCAAATCTTTATATCGTGATTCTCGTGATGGGTTTAGTGGATCGTATAGATTTGATAAATTTTATGAAATCTGTAAAAATCAATCTCATACTGTATTAGTTATTAAAATTAAAAATAGTAGCGAAATTATTGGAGGGTATAATCCAATTGAATGGAAATTTAATGATAGTTATGGCGTGACTAAAGATAGTTTTATATTCGCTTTTGGTGATAGTGATATTAAAAATCATATTTTAAGTCGTGTAATAAATGAAACGAAAGCTATATATGGTAGTTTTTTTACCAGTTTTGGCCCATCTTTCGGTGATAAAGATTTGTATTTAAAAAAAAATAGTTATAATAATGAATTAAAAGTTATTTGTAACAAAAATGATTATGAAAAACATATTAGAAATACCAATAATTCATGTTTCGTAGAGGAATTTGAAGTATTTCAGGTTGTTCCATTATCTAAATTTCAATAGTAATTATAATATATACGTTTAATCAAATAAAAAATCTTGGTTTTTAGTGACATGAGAAGATTTTAAATTATATATGCGAATAAAATTGATCGTATCAATCAATGATCAGACGAAATTAAGAATATCTCATCCGATAATCTTCTCTTTCTTTAGGTCTTCTCTTCAGTTCCCTTTTCTTTATATCTTCTTTAGGTATGTAGGTTGGGAATGTGGGTTGAGTATGGGTGAGTGGTGTGTTTATTTTCATTCCACTTTTGTTATTCGTGATTTGACGATCTACAATCACGTTAATAATTTTACCGCGAAAATGAAAATTAAACAAAATAATTTAAATAACTAAGATTTTTGAAATTTTCACAAAAAACTTTGTTAATAGAATTCCTAAAATTTATTTTTTTTAAAAGCGCTTATATTAAGCATAATTTCATTTTTACAAGTATATAAATGAAAGATTAAAGAATACATGTACTGTTATGAAAATAAAATAAATATTTCCAATTTTTCTTTAATTGGCAATTACAGACTGATGGTAAAGAGTACATTAACTCGAATCCCTTCTGGTTGAGCTAGTTCATTTTCAATGGATGGCGCAGTAAAATTAATAAACAGCTTAACGTGATTGTAGATCATCGTTTCAGCCGTCTATTTTTTTTATATAATCATGAATTATAGTGTAGTTAACCGTGACATCATGTTATTTCATCTATATTTATTATATTTTATTCTGTATTAATTAGGCCACATAAATTCAATTTTTCGGTTCACTTCACCCGGCCGGGTCACTTTTCCAAATTTCAATAAAAAAAAGTTTATATGTAAAAAGTTTATCATGTGACCAAGACGTAATTTTATCGGTGGGTAAGTTTATCACGTGGCTGAGAATTTCTGGAGAGAAAATAAATTCTTTAATTACCTCCTCATTAAAAGTTAATCAACCAAATGTCTTGATTTTATATATGAACTTTTTTTATTAATAATAAACAATAAACCCGGGTCCCCGGGTCGATTTCAAATTTCAATGTTACGTGAACCGAAAAATCAATTTTGCGTGGCCAAATGTCTACATATTTTAAATTACAATTTAACTATGATCGATCGTTAGATCATTAGATTAATTTTGAATTTTTCGAAGTCAAGACAGATAAATCATGAAGATCATTCCTTTTATAGATAATTCCTGGTGGAAGTTATTACCTTTTTTGGATACTGACCGAAATTATCATAATTCCGGCAGATAATAGTAAAAAATTTTTTTGGCTGCCCATACGAAATGTTCAAGCATGTAGAGGCTCTGTAATCTGTATATTATAAAAAATATAATTATTTATAATTAAGAAAGACATTTTTTGTCTTATCTTTGACCACATTTTTTTTAACGTTAATATTTTCATTATATGCTCATCTAATTGCTGTAGATTGAAATTTTCAAAGCCTTTGTTTAGTCTTCCTGTCACATCTGTCGCAGCAGCGTAAGCAAATTTACTCAAGAAACGAGAAATGATGTTAAATATAAATTCCTTGATAAAAGGTTGAAATTAACAACCCAAATGACGAATCTTTATAATCTCATGTACTCGTACATTGTATTAAACAAGAGTTATCAAAATTTAATGTAATAAAATAAATATTGTTTATTGATAAGAAGAACTAAAGAAATTTCTATCGATACATAATTATAATAAAAAAAAAATCGGATATAAATTACATAAACTATCTCATTAATTGATTAATGTTAACGTACTAAAAGCTTAGATTCTTCATTTTCTTTCGCAGTTTCATCATCGATAACAAACCAACCAATTACTGGTGAAACTACTAATTCATTAGAATTTTCAAAGGATTTTTGTTGCGCACCTAAAAATCCTGCAACAAATTTTAAGTTTAATCTAGTATCAGTCGTAAATGGTACTTCAACTCTTCCATTAGGAAAGTCATCTGGAATAAGTGAATCATCAACTAATTTTGTTCCATCTATTTTATATGGATAAAGGGCCGTCACCCATCCCGTAATGGTACTAGGGCCAGAAAAAAAACTTTGTTTTGAAATTATTTTTGACCAAAATTCTTCATCAACATTGCCTTTATAGGTTTCAACTAATTTCCATACAACAGGATCCAATCTATCCAACCAAAAATCCATATCTAAATCCAATTGACGTAATTGAACGACTTTCTCTTGTAATTTTGACCAATCTTCTAAAGTACCTTCAAGAGTAACTTTAGGAATTCCACAACCAACATAACATTTAAACGAAAAATATTCTTTAAGCATATCCAAAAGAACGATTCGACTAGCAGTAAGAGAATTTTTCGTAGTCGTAGAAAAATCACATTCTAAAAGAGATTTTACATCAATTTTTTCTACAGCTTGATCAGTTTTCACAACTAACATATTTACTACTTCAGGCCAATTTCCCTCAAGACGTGAATTATTTTGAAACAAAATTCCATCGACGTCAACACCAATCTCTTTTTTACCTTCATGATTAACAAAGCGATAACGAAATTTTTCTGCATTATAATTAATATGTTGACTTACTCCTTGTGCTATAGTTAACCAAATATCATCAGGCGTTAAGAGTAAATGTTGATGATTGTTGTAAGCATGAAAAATTGTAGCAACTAAACCATGAGAAGTCATTGTGTGTTTAAGTACGGATTTATTGATTGACGGAGTTTCATCGTAATCGACTGAAATGGCATGTACATTTGTATTGCGAAAATTCTGAGAAATATTATCTCTTATTGAGATATGTTCTTTAAAATCATTTTCAAGATTAACTTTTTTAGTGAGGATTTGGGTACTCATCTTTCTTGAATTTTTTTTTTTGAAAAATAAAGATGTGCGAAAAATAAGATATCTATTTAAATAAGATTTTTAATGTGAAAATCCAAACTTTTTTTGCTATTGTGAACACCATTTATTTATTGTAAATCGGCACGTCGTTATTTGTAAAAACAAATTTAAGTATTTTAAATAAGATTGTAACGTGAAAATTCAACTTTTTCACTTTGCTATGGTGAACGCCATTTTTTTTTTAATTTTTAATCTGCACGATTACGAATTTGATCAAATCGATACTGGTACTGTTACCTTGATGCAAGTACGGTACGGTACATTTACATAGCGAACCAATGTCTATTTTACCATAATGGTTATTGGGACACCAATAGGACCTCGTAAAAAGGTTACAATACAGAGTTTACGTATAATGAAAAAAAAAAATAATGCGTACTATATCCTTCCTTTTTTGGATAATACCAGGCGGAATTACGTAATCCTGGCCCTGAAGAGATGCGTAGGGTTAATAGTAAATGAGCGCCAATCTCTTGTTACCTATTTATGTATTGGTCCCACACCAATGTCCATCCATAATGGTTATTGGGACACCAATGTACATTTAACAACAGTGATGATTTGGATACCTATGTCCGTTTAGCCATAATGGTATTTGTACAATAATGTCCATTTTACCATAATGGTACTAATGTTCATATTACTATAGTAATTATTTGTCTATTTAATATAATAGTTATTTGGACGTCATATATATATATATAAAAATAAAAAATTTTATCAACTTCACCGTACTGAATATACATATAATTCGTTATTTGTAACAACAATAATTAAATGAACAGTTATACAGTAATGCGACGGAAATCATTTTGATTTCGACCATATTTAAACGCACGCGGCGGCTTTTACTGCTGGAAAATCATGTGATTTTCGTAAAAAAATTTCGATATTATACAAGGTAATAAATAAATTACGCTTTCTATTATGAAGCATTCGATGCGTAACATGTACTAACACATGGTTGTGCATGGTTTTAATCTATTGGAAAAAAATGCGCTGAAACTGATTATGCACGATACATTCGACACACATTGTCTATAAATATTTATAAAATAAGTATATGAATGAAGTATTTAACTTATAATTCTGTGCTATGAACAATAATCAAAAAAATGTTGAATATCATTTGAAGTGCTAGCTCTTGAAATCATTTAGCCAGTCATTTAGCCAGCTATAAATGATAGATTTTGTACTTTATTATTAACATTTATTTTCAAGGCGGTACACTACATTATATGACTAAAAAAAATTTATTTTGTAGCTTTATAGTTAGTATAAATTATAAATATCAATATTATGATAATAAAATAAAGTAATTATTCTTACGTTTCAAAACTAGAAAAATTTCTGTTTTACAAATATATGTGATTGAATATATAAATTTTCTCTGGATTTTTAAATTTCTCATTTCCTTTTATAATTTTATCTTAGAAACACATCAAGAACAAGAAAATTTTCCTTATTATTGAGAAACCTAATCTTGTAGAGTCTGATAAGTAATCATCTACCTACTATAAAGATAACCTGTAATTACGGCTAATAAGCTAATAAATGATTAAATCGTTATTATAACACTGGCTATTGCTTATCTCAGATTTCTTTATACCAGATAAAAAAATTTTAATATATTGACTGAAGGTCATATGATGGGTCTAGCCCAAAATCCCGACTGTATCAAAATCCCGACACTCTAATGCTGGTCAATCGATCACGTGACCACGCATAATTCTGCATAGCTCGGGAAAATTTTGGGATTTAGACCCTGTCAGGATTTTGAATGGAACAAGAAACCATTAAACATGAGATAAATATTTAATTTCAATTGAACAGATGTTAATAGATATATAAATTTACTTTTATATTGTAAATTTGATGATTATTTAATCAATTTGAATTCCTTGATAATTTAAAGTCTATAAAAGTTAAAGTTTCTAAAGTTTCTTAATTCAAAATATCCTGTAATTTGGTTTTCTTTATATTATACGATATCACTCTCGGACGTACTTTTCAAAATGTTTAAATATTTGCTCATTTTATACTTTATAATTAAAATATTAAAAATATTCTTATCTTTTTTTATTCTTAAAAGAAAATTACAAGATTTTATGAATGATTTTATAATATTTCGAGTTACACTGAAGAATGAAGTTTTTTTTTAATAAAATATTGCAATAATTATTAAAGTAAATATTCGGCCATATTATCATACCTAAATTGTAAGAATATGATATAGTAATTATAAATTTTCCAAAAAATAACTGCCATTTTATTCATTATTATAGATTAAACATGTTTCTTATCTCGCCCTTTTCCTTTCTCAAATTCATTTTTCCGAATCCCGATCATATGTTACTGCGCCTCAACATTGGTGATCAGGTGATAACAACTTTTTTAAAGACTTAGCTAAGATGGCAACGTTATTATATTAAAATATTCAGCGTATTTATTCATTTATGAAATTTACTAAATGTTTGCCATAAATATAAACGAAATGCTGTGAGAAATAGTTTTATAGTCTTTCATTATTATAACCGGCTAATCGATATAGAAGAAGAATTAATATTAACTAGTGGTAGCAACATAATGATAACTATACCTTAAATCACGCGATATCACATAGAATTTTCTACATTAATATTAATTTTGCGTTAAAAACCATCTGCTCGAAATTCACTGAAAAATAGTTTGATATACAATTGAAATTGATAATAAGTATAATAATATTTCGTTCTCAATGAATATATTAATTTGTCATTTAACGTCCAATAATTAAAAGGAAAAATGATAAAACTTTTAAATTACTTAATATCTTGACCGAAATTTTTTAGTGTAAGAAAGAACGTATGATTGTTTAAATTATTTTTTATTCACTAAATATATCTTTAGCTACAAACGCTTAATAATTTTAACATATTTATAGAGAAAGGCTTTCCTTAGAAGAGTATAATTCATAGTATACATTAAGCCCGACCTGCCGTCCAATAGGAAATCTAGATCGAGATCATGTGACCGTGACATTCAAGACTATCACGCGTAAATCCTGTTAAATGTTAAATAAGACTCCTCCTATGTGACATAAAATAAATAAATAAATAAATAAATAAATGTTAAATAAGGATTAATCGATTAACCTTGTGTTCGAAAATAAAGTACATTAAGGTTTGAAAATTAGTTTTTTTTGGAATTCTCATTTTCTATAATGGATGATACTAAACTTTTGTCGAAATTATCACAAAATTTGCTCGAAATTTTAGACGATGACGAATATTATGATATTACAATTGAAGTTGGTAATGACCCTGACGTAAAAATATTTCGCGCTCATATGGTAATTTTAAATTATCGTTCTCCTTATTTGAGAAGAATTTTGTCGACTAATAAAAATGAAAATGATGATATTTTGAATCATATTAAATTACCAAATATTTACCAGAAATTTTTTAAATAATCTCAAGGTACAAAGAATTATCGAATAATTTTAAAATTTGTTAATATATTTCTAATTTTATTGTCGTTTTTACTTAATAATATCTGTAACATTATGTTCTTTCAATGAAATAGTTCCTCCATAGATATACCTAAGGTCCTAATAGTTGCTAATGAACTTGGCCTACAAGAATTAATACCCTATGTAGAATCCTTTTTGATTGAAAACCAATCAAGCTGGATGGAACAAAATTTTGATTTGATATATCAAACAAGTTTTGAAAATAGTTCTTCCTTAAGACTTCAAAAGTATTGTACTGATTTAATTTTAAAAGAACCAAATAAGATATTTGATTCTCCAAATTTTTCTTCAATTCCAGAAAATCTTTTAATTACGCTTATTCTAAATGTTAATCTTCAAATTAGTGAAATTCAAATTTGGGAACATGTGATTAAATGGGGACTTGCACAAAATCAAGAACTTCCTTCTGATCCTACAAATTTTTCAAAAGAAGATTTCAATACTTTAAAGAATATCTTACAACAATGTATTCCTTTTATTAGATTTCATAATCTAGATTCAAAAGAATTTTCACGAAAAGTATTACCTTTAAAAAATTTTTACCAAAAGAATTACATAAAGATTTATCAAATCACTTTTTGAATAATGATAACAAAAAATAAGTACCTCGTGTACTTAATGATGACTATTCAACAAAAATTGATTCTGAAATCATCACATTTCAACATGCTGAATTAATTTCAAAATAGATTGATAAATTAGAAATTAAAGAAAAGTTGATATCTTCTTATGAATTCAAATTATTATATCGTGACTCTCGTGATAGGCCTAGTGAATTACACGATAGATTTGAAAATTTTCATAAAATTTGTGATAATCAACCTCGCACAGTAACAATTATTAAAGTTGATGACAGTAATGAAATCCTTGGAGGATATAATCCGATTAAATGGAAAACTGATGGTAGTTATGGGGTTACTAAAGATAGTTTTATATTTGCTTTTAATAATGTTTGTATTGAAAGTTATATATTAAGTCGCGTAAAGAATGAAAAGAAAGCTATATTAAATTGTACTATATATGACGGTTTCGGACCATCATTTGGTTACAAAGATCTGATTTTATATCAAACTTTTGATAATGTATTAAGAGTTAGTTGTGCAAAAAAGGATTATGAAAAGCGAATCAGAAAAATCAATGATTCACGTGTTTTAGAATTTGAAGTATTGAAAGTTCAAATTATGTATTTTTAAATTTATAAAATAATTAATATTTGTAATTAATTAGCGTTTTAATAAAAAGTTCTATATAATTAAAAAAATTTTGGTGATATTTAAGTTATCCTGTATAAATTGTGTAACGCATAGAAATTTATTACGGATTTATGGTAAAATAATTCGATTTGTAAAGTTAGTGTAATGAACGCCAATCAGTTTCGTTGCGATTTTTCGCTAAATTTTGATCATCTTATTCATCGATGATACCATAAATTATGATAAATTTAAGAATTTAAGGTATTTTTTACGCTATAGCTTATTTCATGAATATTATGTGAGTGTACAATGGTTCAACTGTTCAAGTTCATTGATCCCGGTGCGAAGTAACGGACTGATTGCTAGTTATTATTAAAAATAATGATTTAACCTTTAAATAATTAAGGTAAATAAAAAACGAATAGATAACAATAAATCTACATCACTTTTTTAAATTTTAAACGAACTAGGAATAATTAATAATTAGAAATAACGTGCATAAAATATTTTTAAAAAAATCCACAATGAAGTCAAAACATGCGTAAAGAGTTTACCAAACATAATTTAATATTAATATTAGATGAATAAGTTTTAACAGAAACAAGTGAGAAGAATTTGATGAAATCTACCAATAAAATCGTTTCGTAATCGCTAGTCCATGGTTTGAGTTATGGATTATCTATTGACGATTTACTATTAGAAACATTAAAACAATTAAAAACGGATGGAGCAATATTTTAGTTGCTTGATATTCTTTTCAGAACTTCAAAAAATGTTATTAGTAATTTCTATTTTTTTTGATTTTTTTTTATTAATTAAATTTATTTATTATACATAATTGCGTCTGATTAATACGTGTAAAAAAAATTTTTGAATATGCTTTCATATATTAAGTCAAAATTCGATGTTAATTTATTTGATCGCAATCTTGTTTTCGATAATAGTTTATTTGAATTTCGCATTATCAATATTTTTATTTTGTCTGTCAACATTTTATGTATAACATCCAAGAATGCCCTACCTTATCATATTTTAAAGAAACTTTTTAAATCAATACAAAAACGTCTATAATTTATTGTATTATCGGAATAAGTGTTTATATATTTATTGCAATACATGAAAAATAATTTAGACATTAATATCGAAATCAATTTCCTCGGTAATATATTCTATATATAAATTAAACAAATTTATAGGTTTATAATAAATAAAAAAGTTACCATTTAAAAGTACATATAAATATTGTATGTTCACTTACCACTACTATTTGAATACATTTCAATATCAAATTCGAGTTCTCTTGTAAAGTATTCTAAAAAAGTATAAAAATTTTATTATATCAAAATTATGAAATTAATATATTGTTGAAAAAAGTAATTACCTTTATTTTCATATATCTTTTTTCTTTTAATACTTTGACCTAAATATATTTTTAGTTAAAAAATAATAATTTTACTAAATTTTATCAATATTTGCAAATAACGAAAATCATACCGTAATCATTATTATCTTCAATTAAATCATCCTCAAACTTCCTTTTGACTTTTTCTAAATTAATAGATTGACTTCTTGAACTCCTCAAAGTAATTGCAGAATTAATCATGGCGCTTAAAGGTCTGCTCCTATAAATGGCTCTCGGATTATTTATTGTTACAGGCCCAATATCTGATGACCTTACAATTTTAGTCGGATTTTTATTATCGAGATTTTTACATTCCTCCTCATTTATTTTTTGAAGTTTATCAAATATATCAGTAGCAGATGGTCTTTTATCCGGATCAGAATGCCAGCATTCTTCCATTAATTCAATATAGCCTTCAGGTGCATTTGTGACAATTGGTGGTCGTAAACCATCGCAGATATCAATAATAAGTTCTGTATCATGACTTCGGTCCCAAAAGGGTCTTCTACCTGTCATTAATTCCCACATAATCATACCAAAACTATATATATCTGAAGATTTATCATAGCTTTGTCTTAGAAAAATCTCTGGAGCCATGTAAGGAATAATACCATAATTCTCATTATCATCTCCAGACTCAGTTGCAGATTTACTAATACCAAGATCACCTATTTTTACATTAATTTTATAATCAAGAAGGATATTTCCACTATGAAAATCTCTGTGGACAATATTTGCTTTATGTATTTGAAAGAGTCCACATACTATTTTTATTAAGTCATATAGCTTTTCTTTCCAGATAATATTGTAAAACTTTTTAGTGATGTAATGTATCAAATCACCTGATTCATAATATGGCATGATAATCATTATATCTTGAGAATTGGGATCTTGTGTAATTCCAAAATACTTGCCAATATTATTATATTCAATATTGGTTTTAGTTTTTGAAGAATAATCATAAAATACCTTGAGCTAATATAAAAAGATATATATTAATTAATCTATTTTCTTTATACTAAAATTTTTTCACAAGATATTACCTCATTCAGCTCCTTGAATGTGATGTTGTTAGAATGATTGAGCTTTTTGAGAACAACGGTATAATTTCGGGTACGAATATCTATATCGTTTCTATAATTTTTAACTGGTCCATCAATCCAAGTAGCCTTATATATTTTACTAAAACCTCCTTCAGCAATAAATTCAATATTTGTGAATTGATCATAAGGAACAAATTCCATTTTTCCATCTTTTTTAACAAGATTAATTTGTGTATTCCTAATGAAGTCATCAATAGTTTTGTTTCCACTTGAGCCGTACTTATATACCATCCTAATTTTGTAACAAACATGACATATCTGATGATTTTCATCTAAAGGTTTCCTCCTTTTATTACATTCGGTACATTTCCTTTTTTTGTATTTTGATTGAACAGTGGTTTTTGCTGGTTGGATTAAAACTGTATTGTTTGATAATAAAAAGTCGATTTTATGTTTATAGTTGATTAGTTGTTCCATGCTTTTTTTTCGTGCTTTTTTTTTTAAAAAAAAAAAATGAATTTTTAATTTGAGTTAAGGAAAACTCTTGTCTATTATATACATTTTTAAATTAATAAAATTCTATTTTCGAACTTTTACACAATTACTAGAAGTTTCTAATGAAGAATTATAATTTTCTCAGAAAGAATTCCATAACATGCAAAGAATTCTATAATACTGCATGTAGCGATGTGCAGTGGCGTAGATGGCCACATTCTTATTTGTGTTAAGAATAATGTTGTGTAATACTTTTTTGCATTTAATAGAAGCTTCTAGTGGAGGATTATAATTTTCTCAGAAAGAATTCCATAACATGTAAAGAATTCTATAATACTGTATGTAGTGTTGTGCAATAATATGACTGATTATATTTTAAGAATGAAGTTACGTAATATTTTTGCATTTATTTTGCACTTTATTCATATAAATAGTGAGTATTAGAAACCATTATGAAGAATTTATCATAATATAATTTAAATATAGTAATTATTGAATTCTAAAATTTATTATTAGATATATTTGACATAAATAAAAATGAAAATAAAATTCTTAGGTTATGAATCTTAATAATTTAAAAATAACGAAAAAAATAAAACTGTTACTCAAGTAAATATTTATTAAGTATTAATTTATTGATAATAATACTATATATATAAAATCATTCACAAGTTTTCATGCTATTATCAATATTTTGTGGAATACTGTATTCGCCTCTTTTTACCACATAATAATCGAACATATAGAATTCCTTCAGTGTTGCATTTTCATTTTTTTACAATTAAGTTAATTGTATTTATATACATAAAAAACTAATATTCAACTCAAATCTGTTAAAAATAATATTTTCTTTTTCTTTTTTTTTTTAAAAAAAAAAGTTCATGCGACTTTGAATTTTTCAATTCGGCATAATTTGATCACAGTCGAATTTTGCATTGAATAAATCAAAACCTTAGAATAAAATATAGTCATCATCACTTTACTTAGGCCGTTCCAAATTGATTGTTTGTTTAACGTACCCCACCCCCCTCTATTTTCTTAAAAATCTAAGTTTTAATAAACATATAACAACA